>CAKNYM010039851.1:72796-192355 GCA_932195095.1 Andricus curvator
CGATAATTACCTTCTCCGATGATAATGCAGATTCGTACTTAAATATTTTACAGTTGTTGTAATGAAATATTTTTTCTTTATCGCCTAGCCAAAAGTACGTCTTCCCGGCCGCATTTCTGTCCGGGAACAATGGCTTTTGCGGCCTGCTAGAGTTAACACGATCTCTGATTGGATGCGAGATTTTTGTGGCTCGCTGACGTACCAACCTAACGTAGCAACGCTCAGTATTGTGTTATTGCGTACTTAAAAAAAAAAAAAAATTGGTTAGCAGTTTGAACTCGAAAGTTCATTGCCTCACTACCCGATTCGGGTAGTGTTTCTAAGTGGATATTTACTACTAATGTGGGCCCACCACACCCACGACGGGCCAACAGCAACGCAGTATTCCTGAACGATTTTTGTGATAAAGCGATTTTTCTGCATAAAACGACGGCACAAAACCTCAAAAATGGTCGACTTTGTGTCTGAAGGTTCTGCAAGAAGTATTACGAAAAAATAAAAAAAATTTTGTTTATGATACCCGCCCCGACCATCAAAACCTCGGCTTCACCTCGGCTTTGCAAAATTCGGGCGGGCGACCGAATCCCATGCATCCACTCAGCTGATCGAGACCAGCAGTGGCGCTACGTTAGGTGGCGCGCGTGCTGATGCAGTGTAGGGACTCGCCGCTAGGCGGCTACCGCTTGCTTGCGCAAGTCTTCTCGCAATCAAAGCGAGTTCTTGTGCCTTCAAGTAAGGTGTCCATTCCCTTCCTCCCCAGAGCGTCTGTGGCAGGGTCCGTCCACATTGCCATACTGATGAGTCCAGTGGCGGACCCGGGACGAAACGCACTCTACCTTTTTATTGGGCTGTGCGGGCAACCATATGCGTCTCATCGAGACGTGGTTGCCCTGCACCTCCGCCCTATTATATGTACATAGCGCAAGTCGCTATAGCAGGTCACAAAAGAAAAAGCATCCGAGCTAGCAGCCTATAACACATTTTATTAATTAACATTGATTATTAAACTTACTTTCGCCTCGGGCTTCATATCACACACGCCCGGAAATCGAACTTTCTGGCCTTGGGTCGTAATATACTACTACATTCTCATTCATGAGAGTGTAGTGTAATCGTCCAAATTTTTTATCTCTAGTTTTCAACGGATCTTTACGTTTCAGTAATCACAAAGTCCGTAAATCATAAAATTTTGTCAGTGACTATCTGCCTGTATGTCTGTATGTTGTGTGTTTACCTGAATGTTGTAGCGACGCTAACTTTTGAAGGATATGTCCAATCGAGTCAGCCTTTAATATACTTTTTCAAGGTCCCAAAATCATGGACAAGTTCTAAGTAATGGAATTTTCAATTTTGATAAAAATTAAAAAAGTTATATACTTTTCAACATTTTTAAAATTTTCAAGATGGAAAAAAAATATTATTTGATAGATTAAAAAATATCATTCCAAATTTTTACTTGATATGACATACATTTGGAAACTATTCCTGTGAAGTTTTCCAATTAGACAAAAATTCAAAAAGTTAGATCATTTTCAAAAATATGTCATTTTTGTTCTTAAAAGATCCATAAATTTTAATCCTTATTTTTAGTAGATTTTAATAAGATTCTCAAAATCATCTTAAAGTCATTTTTCAAATGTACACAAATTGAAAATTTTCTGGATTACTTAATCATAATAATGTTGTCTTAGAACTGAACTTTGAATAAACGAAATCAAAGCCTACAGCTTAATGTCTTTATTGAGTAAATGCAAAAAAAATGTATTTTTTATGAACATTATATTGAAAAACATACCTACTTCTTACATGCTGTTCAATTTTGTCTACATCGTTTTATTTTTTTAAGAGAATCGTCTCTATAACTTAATTATCGCGCGCGAGTGTCGCAAGGAGGATGTATTCGTTAAAGCCGTATGTAGGTGCTTTGAGAACCTTCTTTGAAAACAAATTGAGAAACAATTTCAGTTCCAAATTATGACTATAGTTCGTTAGGGGCTTAAATCACTGTTTTCGATTATTTGGTACAATATTTATTATATTTGAAAAAATGTAGTTCAAATGCACGCATTAAACGTACGAAAACGATCGCGAAGCGCGAGAGCGTACTCGCGCGCCCAAACAAGATGAACCCCGAATAAAAAATAATTGGATTTTGTTATTGCGTTCTGTTAATTCAGTTCGTATTGAAACTGAAAAAACGAGAAAAAGGGAAGTTCATAAAACACAGAGGAAAAAATGAGTGCAATGTTCATAATTCGAGTTTTTGCTATGAGGATTTTTTGATCAGGAGACCATTAACTAAAAAATATGAAAAACTTTGAAAATTTCAACGGGACCTTTTTTAACATGTATTTGGTGCGGTGTCCTTTATTTCGTTGGTTTAAAGATAACTATATTTCTAAATTTTTCATCGTTGTAGAAACAATGTATCTTGTTTAGTTCAAAATTGAACCATTTCACTGGAAATTGGTATATTTCATTTTATGTAATCCAGAGTTATCCTATGTAATCCAAAGATATCTGAGGTAATCTTAGTCCATCTCAATTTATTGTCAAAGTTTCTTGTCTTTGCATTTTTTTGTGTGTAAAAATATACTTTTTTGAAAAAGCGTTTAACTTGGTCGTTTAATGCTTCATCAATAAAAGTACACGCAATTATAAAACTCTAAACAAATATGATGTGATAATAATCACCGAAATGTTTACTGACACAAAAATAATAAATGATAGTTTTTCTTAGCTTTAGTTCTTGACTATTACGTGATTTTTCCTTGTCTAGATGTTTACCTATTAAAAACAGAAATTTCTAGAAGTGAGTAACTAAGGACTTAAATGCCTCTATCACTCATGCGCACAAAAATCCTATTTACAAAACGTGTCAGTTTCATGGCAAACATTTCAACGACGCGAATTGACTGATAGTAATCTGATGAAGGCTTGTATACATAGCAGTACAAATATATCAAAACTCACAGTACAAATTCAGGAAATCTATTCAATACCAAGAGGAAAAATGAAGATCGCCAGCTACATTCCAATTCTTACACTTTCGGTTCTACTGGATTTTGTTGGTAAGTTTTATTAGGCTGACCATAATAATAATTTTTATACTTATATCCACTTTCTGAGGCTTATGAATTTTGTCCTACGATGTCTTACACCTTCTGCAAGTTGTTGGAAAGAGAATTCTTTGGCTGTTAAATACAAAAAGCATTGGGTTATTTTAAAAACAAACCGTTTTCTTATGAAATTTCTTATTACATAAAAAATATTTGTACACAACTTCATGTTTTAATGTTAATTCTTACATCTTTTGTACACGATGAGACCCATATAGTTTCAATGTTTCCTAACTGCGTTGTAATCTTTCATTTTGGCGACTAACCTCCCTTTACTTGATGCAAAATAAAAGTTTTTTAAAGTTTGTGTACCAGGGTTGGTCCAATTTTTCAAACTGATCAATATCAACCCATGCCCCACGGTTCCAAAATTACAATAGGCTTTTTAATGTGAATATCTCGGTTTTAAAAAAAATTGAAAATGTAATTACTTGTTATTACCTTTTTATAAATTAGAGTCTAGTCGGCTTCTAAGGAATTTTTAAGAAATAATTTACACCCAATAACTTTTGATTTTGACCGACCTCATCTGCTTTTATTGAGTCCGGAAAATGCCCCAAAAATGCAAAATAGCAGTTTTACGCCAAATTATTTTTAAAGACTATATTTGTTGGAACTTTTCCATTTAACTAGGATGAAACAAAGAAATTTCAAAAATCATTAAAAAATATATGCAGAACAAATAAAAGTATTTTTTAGTATGGGAAAAATGACTATTTTCACGATTGATTTGAATTAGACTTCATCGTTCCAAAGCATCCTCTCATTTTGTAGTATGAAAAATTAACCAGGAGCGTTGCCGGATATTTTATAAATAGTAGATAATGTGCCAACGGGAGAAGGACAGCGATTTTCGTTGAGCGTTAGCTCTTAGAAGTTTCTAGATTAGGAGTTTATGCTAACGCATTCAAAGTCTAAATTATATATTCTAATATGGTAGATCCAATATGGCGATTGACAATTCGAAATTTTTGTTGAAATTTCGTGGACATTTATATGACGGATTTTAAAGTTTGTGATTATAATTCGAAATTTAAAATCACAAAATCTAATATCGCTTATTCAATTACAGCGACTGATATATCATGCTCAAATTTGTTTGGACTAGATTAATTTAGGATTAAATATTATAGAACATTACTTTGCACAAATTCTAATTGTGCAAATTCCGTGCGACTTGAGTGCCAATTTTGCACAGACTAGCCTACTAGATTTTCCCTTTTTCCAAGAGACCGGGTTTTCAAGAATTCTGATTATAATTGAGGAGTCAATGTTACAAAATCCAATATGTCTGCTCCGATATGGCGGTTGACAATTATCATTTTGGTTTAATTCATGAAACTTCGTATTTAGGGTTTTTTTCCAGTTTCTGATTATGAATCTGAATGCAAAATTGCAAAATTGAATGTTGAGAGTACATTAGCGCGGTTAATGATTAAACATTTTTGTTAAAATTTTGTATTTAGTTGTTTCAAGAATGCCGATTTTGAATTTAATGTAAAAATTACATTATTGACTCAGGCGGTCATGACCCTTTCTAGTCAGGGGTTCACGCAGTGGGGGAAAGAATAATTTTCGAAAGTAATGATGTTCGAGAAATAATTGGTGAATCAACTAACTGGGGTTGCGACAATTTTAGGAGGTAAGTTAGATATTCCTGATTCACTTTCGAAGTGCAACAACAAAAAGGCACTGTAACAATTTGTTACAGTGCATAGACAATAAATATGACATTCAGAGCGAACTAAAATTGGGTTTGCACTTTCGAGGGTCAGTTTAATAAAATGCCAGATGTTTCACACAAATTAAGTAAGATTTATCATACCGGGCGGATTTGTTGGACAATAAGAATAAAATTGGATTCGTCCTCCTCGCGATAATCCTCAGTTCGGCTCGGTGTTAGTTCCTCGAGGACAGAGCGAAGTTGCAACCACGTTTAGAAATTCACAATTCGCGACAATTGGACTGACTTAGTATCTCAGCGAGAGCTAAAAAAAGAGAGCGAGTTTTGACTAGACTTTGAAAATTCTCGGTAACATAAAATTGGAGAAGGCAACGAAGAAACTGACTGGTAAGTTACCGAATATACGAGAATTTACAAGAAAGTTATAAGAAGAATTGTGAACCAATTACACCGTCTCCTGGTAGAGGAAAGTTTTCATCAATAATATATAAAAGGTGTTTTCTCCCGAGATAATTTAGATATGTTGCACTGTTTGATTTATGTTTGTCAATGCCTATCACAAAGTTTTTTATCAATCGATGAGTCGGTTGATTTAATGGTAGAGCTGATTCTTTTATCAGATTGAGTGAAGATCCAGAATCTACAGGTAATCTGTATTTTTTCTTCCTCGTGTGGATTGCAATTGTCCATATATTCCTGATAATCGGCCATTTCTTCGTACTCTATCTGTTCTTGAATGTCCTCTTGTGTAATTTCCTCATTCTCTAATTAATTTTCCTCTTCTTCTTGTTTCCTTCTTGTCCTGTTTTGAGTTTGAGGTGGTCGTTTGTGTATTTGCGTATTCTGAAAGTTTTGGGGATCAACGTAGCATTGGGCTGCGAAGTGTCTATATCTTCTGCATTTATTGCACTTCATTTGTGATAGATCAGCTAGTAGAATATTTTGAATCGGTGTTTCAAATGATAACAGAGTTGTATTTCCCTTACGCCTGGGTATAGATGTTAACATTTGTGGTCAGAAAAACTGGTATATAGGTTCATTCATAAAAGGTTTCATTATTTTATTTTATTTACTTATTTTTAATCCGTGTTTCCGCCTACAATGCTTCTTGCAAAGCTTCATTTAGATTTGTTGATTTCATCGGCCTTACTTGCCCTGAAATTTCATCGCGTTATTTCATAATATACTTTTCAACTGCAGCTTCTTCTTCCATTTCCAATACAATTTTTTCTCTCTTCCTTAATTATGTTCAGATTTTTATGAATAACTTAGTTCATTGTAAAGTCTCCTGAAGCGTCGACTGTAAATTTATGCATTTTCAAATCCTTTTCACCCATTTTCTTATTTTGTTCTACCTAATCGTCGCTTTCATTCAATCAGGAGGAGCTACTCACTAAGAAATCTCAGATTGCTGCACTGGAAATCCTAAGAGAATTCTTGGAGAAACTCTTGGAAATGTCTCAGCAATCTAGCATTTGTGAGATATCTTGGAAATTTGTGGCCAAGTGTTTGCAGAGATGAGGTGGTGTTAAGCGTTCTGACATACGCTCCTAAGCGTGGAACAAACAGCTGACTGAATCCGTAAGCAGCTGTGTTTATCAGAGTCTTAGAATCGAACGTGAGTTCTGATCGCAAGCAGTGTCGCAAATCTCGGAACTCCCGGTAATTTCATCAAATCTTGGAAGTCTCGATAATCATTCAATACAGATTGCCGCATTCACAGTTTTAAGATTTTTAGGTTTTGTTGTGAATAGCCTCTCGAATCGTCATGAGTTTTGAGGAGGTCGCATGGTAAGAGAGCCCAGGAAGAGATAGACAGAGAGAGAGCATATAAATGCTTTGCTTAGCCTGTCATTAGTGGGGATATCTAAGAGGAATCTTTAGAGCAATTGCGAATGGCCGCATAAAAGGGAAACGCGAATAGAGAGAGAAGGTATAGACTATAGAAAGTATACTTGTAAGAAAGAGACAGTGAGATATCCGCCCAGTGGTGGGCACGAAATTTAAGAGCGTAATTGGAACGTCCTAAAAACGTTTTTTGGACGTGAAAATCAAAAGACGTTATTTGAACGTTCTGAAAACGTTTCATGTTCCAAATATGCCCTTAAAACGACTCTGGAACATTGTATGTTTAAGATACGTTGGTTGTAGTGACATAGGACGTTTTTGACCCGTTCTAATAACGTCTTTAACGTTTTTGACCACTGCGCGTACGCTCGGCCAGTCAATCGATCCGTCCTTTTTTTCCATTTCCTTCCGTCCCAAAAGAAGTTTCACTTTAATAATATTTCTTGTTAAACTTGTGTTTACCGCTTACCATAGATTATATTTCGTACAAGTTTCTACTATTTTTTATATCAGTACGTTTCGACGTTGAGTTTTCTGCTTGGCTGCTGCTTTGCGCTACTGAGTTGATAAATGCTTTCTCGTCTTTTTTTGAAACTCATCGCGGTTTGTTGCATGCTCTAGGAGAGTGCCGTCTATATGACGTTTCCAATATGTACTTATTCCCTTGAGTTTTTTAGACAAAATAATTTTTTGTAGCGAAGGGCTGATATATCCACCCTAAGACATTATTTTTCTTATTAAATGATTTTCAACGGGTCTTTCCGTGGATAAGTTCCGGAGTTCGTCCTGGGTTCCGAGGAAATTTCCTTGCGCAATTCCGTAGAATTACGGTATCTTCTTGTAAAAGTGAATTCCATGGATTCTTAATTTCCTTCACCCAAGTTCGTTTCAAAGATAGCTCAGTTTGATGTAGATTCTGTAGAATTCGGGTCGTTTAGTCCAATCTAGCAGGATCGCTAAAATGTTATTCACGCGTGGAAGGTCTGGAGCTCCAGATGAACTAAATATTTCATATAGTCATATATATTTTTTAAAGCGAACTATGATAAGTGTAGGAGAAGCGGGTGACGAGAACTGACGTCCTTACGAGACTGACGTGCTTACGGGACTGGAGATGCGACCCGAGCAGGCGAGTTATAAAGTACAGTATCGAGCAACGCTTCTAAAACTTTCTACTAGTCATACATACTACGTGGCTTGTCAAGAAGTACATGAGCAGATGCGTAATAGATGGGGGTTTATTATTGTATTGATCATTATTTTCGTTGGTTAGAATTATCATATAGAGAGTATTATTGTATCATTTATAAGCAGGTTCGCATCTAGGTTCTCGGCCAATCACATTTCCCATAAAGCAACCAGGTAACTAGAAATTAATCCCATGTAAAATATTAATTCCACGATTAATTCAGAATTCATGGTCCGTGAAAAGGTACCCTAACGCGTGGTTCTGTTTGTCGTGGTCCTAGTTACTTCCAGTGGGACGCGTGAGGGAGATTCGAATATGATTGGAGGACGGATTTTGTAGACGCTACTATCGCTGTAGGATTTATATTCAAATACAATGTTTTAATGATCGCCTTTAAAAGTTTAAGCAATGACTGATATATAGAGCTTGTAGATGTCAGGTTGGCGGCAATGGAAGATAGCGGGAGATGGCAGGACTATTTGAATCCTGCCTTCACTCATCTTGAAGTAATGGTCAAAGTTAAATGTCCTCAAGTTCTCCAATTCTCGATGTCCCCTGTTGTCCATCAACGATGTTGTTTCCGAGGAGGCGGTATATACAGGGTGTCCAAAAAGTGCCGGGACGGCTGAATATTTCCTCAGGTAAGATATTTTTCAGGGCGGTCAAGGTCATTCTTGAACGAACTTTCAACAAGGAATTCAATGGTGACCTTTATTTTGATCTTGACCATGACCTTTACGGTCATTTCAAGGTCAAATTGATTTTTTTTAATGGGAACCTCTATTTTTGACCCCGGGAACTGAGAGAGCGGAAAATTTTACGTCCAGATATGACCTTGACAAATCGAAAATTTGACCTGGAAAGGTCAGGACAAGGTCAAACAACGTGCAGCAGGATGACTCAACTGGCATGTATTTTTGAAGAAAATGTTCTGGTGAAGGTTCTGGTCATAGACAAGGTCAAAGTCACCAATCGATCGGGAGTATAAAATGCTACAACTCTTGCGTTGAACATTTTCCTCATAAATGCATGCTGGTCGAGTCATCCTGCTGTACGTAGTTTGACCTTGCCATGACCTTCCCAGGTCAAATTTCGGATTACTCAAGGTCATATCTGGACGTAAAATTTTCCGCTCTTTCAGTTCCCGGGGTCAAAAATAGAGGTTCCCATTTAAAAAAATCAATTTGACCTTGAAATGACCGTGAAGGTCATGGTCAAGATCAAAATAAAGGTCACCATTGAATTCCTTGTTGAAAGTTCCTTCAAGAATGACCTTGACCGCCCTGAAAAATATCTTACCTGAGGAAATATTCAGCCGTCCCGGGACTTTTTGGACATTAAAAAAAATATTGGCGAATAGAACCGGGGCGCATCGTGCGATCACGGAAATGTCAGAGATCCATTCATTTCATGTTCACGATTGATTTTTGTTTATTGCAAAATCTGCAACGTCACAGTAAATAGGCTTGAATGAATGAAACTGCAAATTATGTACCAATTAATTCCCAGATTTAGTATATCGAATGAAAAATGTATGCATTTATATTTGTTCTTACAGAAATAAGTTCGCAGGGCGATTCACATCCTCTACTTCCTCCTAAGAAGAGGTGGCACTCTTCTTCAGGCATATATTCTTCGAGCCACCAAAGCCAACAAGTTGTGTGGGGTAAGTAACTTTGTTTTTGAAGTAACTCGTTACTGATACGTTATACAGCAACAACATCAACTCTTTGCAGTTATTTAGTGTATTTTATGTTAAAATCTCATAAAATTCTCTTCAACATAAAGTTGCTTCCTTGCATGGAAACATTTTATCATTGATTTTCAAGATAATAATTTTATAGATTTCATTAAAAGGACTGAAAGTCAAAAATCGCCATGCTAAATGACATTTCGTTATGCAAAATTCTGAAAAAGTTCAATTTTGTAGGCTCTTAAATTGAATTGTGAAGACTAAGAAAAGCCTTATCCTTTAGTGGAAACATGTTTAGATTATCATCCTAATGATAAGGTATTAATTATTTATATTTTTATTATTTATAACTAGTTTCAAGTAAAATTTACCTTCGTCGGTTTTCATCAAGTCTCCACGTTATGCGACACCCTGAGTCAGCAAAACCGATTTTTACGAAGGTGTCTGTCTGTATGTATGTCTGCAGTCTGTAGTCACGATAACTTTCGAAAGGCTGATCAGTTCGGATTGAGAAATATTTGGTCTTGATTTTGTGTGGGCAGAGACTGATCCAAGACAATTTGAAATTAATCTGTATGTCTAGCTCGTGAGATGAAACCAGACTATTTTTGATGTCTTAAGACGAATATTTTCGACTTAGGGATAAAAATTGTGTTTTGAGACAACATTATTTGTTTTGGAAAGAACATGAGAGATTTATATCTAGAAGAGAAGCCAAAAGGCTGTCAACGCCTTCTAGAGTCATCACTAATCCGCTTTAAATTTTACAGAATGTTTATATGAATCATCTTTATGGTATTTATTTTTCATTTATTTATCAGTTTATTTATCTGCAATAATTATGTTCTTTGGATTGCGAATTTAAAAATGTTGTCTATTTTTTCCTAACTCCAACCGTTCACTAGATACTTGTAGAAACTGATAGTTTGAATCTTTTAATGGAAAATTGTATATGCCTGTAGTTGTTAATATTGACAGGTTCCAAATAGTAATAAAACCAATACATAAATTATACTGCCGCGTTTAAGAAAAGTTTATCTGGTCTTGTCTTGGCACAGCTACAGCCATAAATGCAAGACAAGTCTGCATATCTCCAATTTCTAGCTGGTGAGACGGAATGAGACATCATGGTCCAGAAGACATATTAAAGACATTCAAGACAAAATCAAGACCAAATATTTTTACACAAAATGGTTGTTTGGTTGAAGGTTCATCTCTTGGTTAAAAGTTCAACTCTTTTGATTGAAATTTCATCTCTTTTGGTAGAAATTTCATATTTTTTGGTAAAAAATTCAACTGTTTGGTTGAAAAATATTCTGTTTTGGTTGAAGATTTAACTCTTTTATTGAAAATTCATTTTTTTGTTGAATCAAACTGTTTTTTATCAAGCATTAAAATATTATTTATTTGAAATATCAATTATTGCGCTTTTCGTAAAAAAACATTATCTTTTTTGTTTGAAAATTCAAGTAAATGGTAGGAATTAAAATACTTTTACCAGCTCATTTTTGTCAGAATATGGGTAGTATCTGACGCTAGGAGAAGTCTATAGCGAAGGTAGAGATGGTTTAAAGAAAATGAACAGTTTTCCTCTGACCAATCTCGATTGAACATAAATAGCTTGAAGAAGGTGTGCAGTACCCTTATAACACCTGAGAAGAAATGACCACCTATCACTACCGAACAGGTGAAGAAAGTATTTAAAGGCATGTAAAACTATTCCGCTTCGGTAGCAGATGATATCAAGACTTTCGGGTGGAAGAAGTTTTCCTGAAGCCACGAGCATCTGGGCCACATTTTCACCTCATATCTAAAGTCGATCGAGCCTATTCTGGAGAGTTTGTTGAAAGGACGCACAATGCCGCTCCCGAAAACGGGCAACTTGTCTGATGCTAAGAATTACAGGTCTGAACATGCTGTATAAGATCTTCGCAGCTATCCCTCATGATGCTGTATGACACCTTGGAGCTATAGAGACTTACACATACCTGGCATGGCCACAGAGCCGCATTAAAGAATAAGCGATGCTCTTTGATGCAGACACAAACGTCTTACTCAACAGATTTGGTTCTTCAAACTGTCAGCGAGAAATCCTAGAGTATATAATAAGTCTAGGAATTTTATGATCAAAGAGTGGGAATGCAAAAGAGTGAAAAAGAGAGGAGAAAGTAGGGAAAAAGAGAGAGAAGAGAATGATGATGATGACAGGAGAGGGATGAGCGAAAATAAAGTTGAGGGGGAGGGGGTAGAATCCTACAATACGGTACATAGAGCTGCGCAGTACCCTCATGTGGTGTATTAAGGTGCGCAGTAGAGTCCTGCAATGAGCAGAGATGCGCAAGGCTGCGCATTGGAGACATCCGATACGTAGGGGTGCGCAGCAAATATGCATGGTCCGTACATCTTCGCAGTGCAGTCTTGCAGCACATGGAGCTGCAATGTGCATTCTGCGCAGTGGATTCGTGAAATACGCATGATTGTGCATCAGAGTCATGGAATGTGCATGGCTGCGCAGTAGAGTCGTGTAATATGCAGGGATGCGCACTAGATGCAGATAATGTACATGGTTGCGCAGTAGAGACATGTAATCTACAGGGCGGCGCAGTAGAGTCCTATGATATACAGGGATGCACAGTGGAGTCCTGTAATATGCAGAGCTACTCAGTAAAGTCCTGTAATATGTAGGGCTGCAGAGCAGTATCCTAAAATGTGTATAGCTGCGCATTAGAGTCGTGTAATGTGCAGGGCTGCAGAGTAAAGTCATGTAATGTGCAGGAATGAGCAGTAGAGTCCTGTGATGTACAGGGCTGCGCAGTAGAGTCACGTAACGTGCAGGACTGTGCCGTAGAGTCCTATAATGTTTAGGGCTGCGCAGTTGATCATTGTCATGTGCAAGACTGCGCAGTAGAGTCTTGCAATTTGCAGGGATGCGCAGCAGAGTCAATTAATGTACAGGGCTGCGCAGTGGAGTCACGTCATATGCAGGACTGGGTAGCAGAGTCCTGTTATATGTAGGGACGCGCAGTAATATCCTGAAATGTGTATAGTTGGGCAGTAGAGTCCTGTAATTTACACGGCTGTGTATTAGAATCCTATAATGTTCAAAACTGCGCAGTGAGGCCTTGTACTGTACAGCGTTGGACAATAGAGCCATGTAATTTACAGGATTCTGCAGCAGACTCCCTCAATGCACATTTCTGCGCATCAGATCCATGTGATACACGTGACTGTGCATTATAGTCCTGCAATTTGTCAGTTCTGCGCAGTCGAATCATGTAATATACATAGCTGCGCAGTATAGTCCTGTTATTTACAGGACTGTGTAGTAGAGTCCTGCAAATGTACAGGGATGTGCAGTAGAGTCCTGCAATACACATGTATGCGCAGTAGAGCCCTGTAATGTGCAGTCTTTGGTATCATATGTACCTAGTGAGCACCCCTATATAACGTAGGGAAGTAGTGCTCGGCACATATAAGTACATACTATATAAGTACGCTGCAAAGCCTTCTGCAGCACAGGTCTCTACTGCGCCTCCCTACATATCGTAGATCTGTATTGCGCAGCCTGACATATCCTAGGGCTCTGCTACGCAGCCTGTCGCACTACAGGATTCACTGCGCATCTTTATTTAGCACAAACGTGCACTGCGCATCTATATGTCCTATAAACACCTACTGCACATCCCTTCATATCGTTGTCATCTACTGCGCAATCTAATTTATCACAAAAGTCTACTGTGCATCTCTATGTACTACCAATACCTACTGCACAGCTCAATGTCCGAAAAATACCTACTGTGTCGCTCTATACTCCCTGAATACCTACTGCGCATCCCTGTACACGACAGAACTATACCGCACATCCTAATGCATTACGAAACTATACTGTGCAGCTCTATGTCCCTAAAATAACTACTGCACATCTATATGTCTCATAAATAGCTACTGCGCAGCTTTGTGTCCCATAAACACCTACTGCATATCCATGTATATCGTAGGTATATACTGCGCAGCCTTACTTACCACATGCCCCTACCCAGTGGGAAATTTACAACTGGCGCAGCATTGGGTCAGTACTGGCCAGAGTTTGACAGCATTGGCGTGGTGCTGGTAGCCAATACTGGCGTCGATGTGGCGTAACCTTGGGATGATAACGCTGTTTAGTACTGATTGCCAACTTCGGGGCTGTACTAAAATACTGTACTGGGCATTAGTATTGGCTCAGTAATGACTATAAGTACTGTGATTTAGTACTGGGACAGTCGTGGGTATAAGTACTAATGAAGTACTGGAAGTAAGTATTAGCACAGTATGGCAAATGAGTACTGTCAAAGAAGCCGGAGGAGTACTGGGCACCAGTATTGGCGATGTAGTGGCATGAGGCAGAAATGATAATTATGTTCAGTACAGACTACCAGTATTGCTACTGCACTATCGGCCTTCGCGATTTCCAGCTTTGCTTTCAGACATGACATATGTGACATATTTTAATTCTTAAAGAAGAAAATAAACGGCATTTTCATTTTGGAGATGCAAACATTCTAAATGACAAAGAAGTTCATATCAAAACTTTTTTTGCTGTAAAATATTTAAAAAATGTATTTGTCTGAATCTCTCAGGAGCATTAAAAAAGGAAAAACGTTCAACACATTTCAAAATAACACGTATTATTTAACAATTGGTGTTATTTTAATTATTTTTCATGACACATGCATGATTTCAGCCTTTTTCGATGCCTATGAAGCGGGGCTAAAGCTCTACTTTTTACGGACTGAAAAGTGACATCCGTAATTTATTATTTATGCCGTTTATTATAGTCTGTTCTACGCCAGTACCATGCCAGTAGTCCGCCGAGGTCCGGCAAAAAAACATCAGAAAAGAGTTCGCCTTTTGTTAAAATTTGTACGACACCAGTATTGTGCCATTACTCCGCCCGGGCCCGCACAAAGTCGTGAGACAATAGTTTGCCGTTTCTTATAGTCTGTACTACACCAGTATCATGCCAGTAGTCCGCCGAGATCCGACAAAAAAACATGGGGCAACAGTTCGCCTTTTATTAAAATGTGTACGACACCAGTTATCGCGCCATTACTTCGCCCAGGCCCGGGACAAAATCGCAGGACAATAGTTTGCCGTTGCTTATAGTCTGCACTACACCAGTATCATGCCAGTACTCCGCCGAGATCCAGCAAAAAACCTTTGGATAAAAGTTCACCATTTGTTAAAATTTGTATGACACCAGTATCGTGCCATTACTCCGCCCAGGTCCGGCAGAAGATCGTGGGACAATGGTTTGCCGGTTTATGTAGACTGTACTACGCCAGTATCGTGCCAGTACCCTGCCAAGATCCGGTACATATTCGTGAGACAGTGGTTTACTATTTGTTACAGTCAGTTATGTGTCCTAGACTGTGCCATTATCGTGTCATCATTGGGCTTGAAGTTGGCATTAGCCCAGGGCTGATTTTTGTTTAATACTGCACAGAAGCCATACTCGGTCGATACTGGTCTGCCGATATTGGAACTTAGATTAGGCACAGTGCAGATCCAGTGCCAATATCTGTACTACGCCAGTATTGGCTAGCCAAGTGTTGGAACATTGCTCATGGCGCGCTACCGCGCCAGTTGTAAGCATCGGCCCAAGTCTGTAATTTCCTATTGGGTATTATGCATCCTAATTCACCATAAACATATGCTGCTCATCTGCATGTCCCATAAATAACTACTGCGCAGCTCTATGTCCTATAAATACCTACTGAACATCTTTACGTATCTTAGATATTTACTGTGCAGGCTGGTGTATCACAAAAATGTACTGCGCAGTTCTATGTAACACAAATGCCTACTACACAGCTCTATGTCTCATGAATACATACTGCGCAGATCTATGTCTCATAAATACCTACTGCGTATCTCTACGTATCGTAGATATCCACTGCGTAGCCTCAATTACCATATGTCTCCATTGCGATGCCCTGAGCTCTGAAAAGCTCCACCGTGCAGCATGATACACCACAACCATGTACGGCGCAGCTTGGTGTTTCACAGATCTCTACTGCGCACCCCGGCATATTTTAGGTCGCAACTGTGCAGCCATATGTACAGTATATGTATACTTGGCAGCTCTAGGCACAAAAACATTCCACTGCGCATCCTTACATATCGGAAATCTCTACCCTGTAGCCCTTCGCACGGCAGGACTCTACTGCGCATCTTAATTTACCACAAAAGTGTACTGTGCAGCTGTATGCTTAATAAATACACTGTTAAAAATGTTTGGAATTCTCCAACACTTCTACAATACAAGCGTAAGGCAAAATTGCAAACACGGTATTGGAATGCCGAAATTGCAATACATGTATTGTAAGCGTCGTAAGTCGTGAAGTCACCGTCGAGAATTCCAATACATGTATTGTAGCGTTTATAAGTCGAACATTGTGCGCATGCGCGTCATCCGACCCATGTATCGCTGCATAATCCGTTGCATTTGAAAACTACAACATTATGTATTGTAGCGTTACCCTACATTTCGGAAATAAACTTCCAATACATTTAGTGGAAGTTTTATGCGGAAATTTTTAACAGTGTACCTACTCTGCAGCTCTATGTCTCATCAATTTACATTGCGCATCCCTACATATAATTGGTATCTACTGCGCAGTATTACACACCATATTTCTATTTCGCAGCCCTGAGTCTTCAGGGCTCTACTGCGCAGCCTTCTTTACAAAAAAGTGTACTGCATAGCCCTATACCCCATAAGCACCTACCCAGTTAAAATTCCTGTACAGGAACCTCGGAGGATCTTGCACATGTTCCTGTACACGAAACTGCACACGAAACTGTACAGGTAATCTTGACGGTTCCTGCGCAGGAATTTGGAGAAGGAAACTGTACATCATGCTGTGAAGGAACCTGTATACAAGCTAACCTTTGAATGGTCCTGTACCGGAACATGTTCAGGATTCTATACATGAACCTGCATAGGAACTAATCCGCGAGGGTTCGCTGGTGGCTTGGCTCTCTCGATAGTGAGTTGGTTCTTCAAGGGAATAAAAGGAAGGCAAGTTTATAACTGTAAGCGACATCAGTTTTCGCGATGGGTTTATGTAAAGGACCCTATACGTGTTTCTGTACAGGATCCTTCCAAAGGTTCATTTGACGGCTTTCTGGAAAGGATCCTATACACGCTTCTTTACAGGCACATGTACAAGATCATTCAAAGGTTCCTTTGTCGGTGCAGGTTCCTTTGCAGGATCATGTACAGTTTCCTTCGCCAAATTCCTGCACAGGAACCGTCAAGATTACCTGTACAGGTTCGCATGCAGGTTCGTGTACAGGAACATGTACAGGATCCTTCGAGGTTTCTGTACAGGAATTTTTAGCTGGGTACTGCGCATCTCTATGTTCCATAAATACATACTGTGCATCCCTACATATCTTATGTATCTACTGCGCAGCCTTATGCAACGTACGTGTCTACTGCGCAGTCCTGAATACCGTAGAACTACACTGTGTAGTTCAATGTACCACAATCGTGTACTTCGCATCGTTATGCTTCACCGATCTCTACTGCGCATCTATACGTACTCCAGGAATCCACTGCCCCCACCCCCATATAATGATTCCACCCCTCTTTGTCACTTTTTTGTACTCCCACTCTTTGACCATGAAATTCCTAGACTTATTATACACTCTAGGGATTTGTAATATAATTTTTATATACTGATATTAGAAAGTATTTTCAAGAAAATATACAAAGTACCTCAACTACATCCACAAAGCTGTGCACCTTCAGTCGGCTGTTCCATGACTTCACATCTCACTCCGTCAAAGCGGCTCACGGAATACAGCAAATATAGTCGCAAATGGACGTGACCGTCTTTTTAAAATGTCCGGAAAACACAAAGAAGTGGGCAAAGAAGCGTGTCTGTACAAAACAGCGGAGGAGTCTGGTAAGACACTTGCCCTTGGCTTCAATATCGGGGATGAGCGAAATCCATCAAAGATCGTCCATCGCGAGTACTCACTCCCAAATGCCCGGATCGAGAGAACATAGGGGAAAAACTTCCGCGAACAGTTTCTCTGCAAGAAGATGCACGATATTCTCCGAAATTTGAAGGATCAGTCGATATCATTCGCGCTAACGTTTGCTTCTCTCAAATCACCGGGAGTGAATTCGGGAACATTTTAGGGTTTCCTTTCAGCGTGCCAAGCTGACGCCATTTCTACTTTAGCGTATCATCACCATATGTTAAGCCAAGACACATTGTGCCAAAGGCACAATGCGGCGCTAAGAGTGCTTCATTACCATCTCTGTAAGTCTTACGGCATTAGCCCTGATACTACTCTGACACAAGCTCCTCTGTGGGGTCAAATCGCGAAAAGCTGGCCAAAAGCGTGGATTTTGAAACTTAGATTCTTTCCATACAAAACCTATCTCTTCCGATTTCGTTTCTGTCGCGCATTCGAGGTCTGACATAGTTCTCCTTGACTTCGCAAAACGAACCATGTTCATTATAGAATTGGCCGACTAGAACATCACAGCGAAAGGGAAGGAAAAGAAAGCCTGGACCATCGTATTGAGTTTTTCGCAGCCTATAACACCTATCTCGCGGTCATGAGACGCTCCCGATGAAATCCCCCGTTTGTCCTTACGCGAATTCTTTTGCTCCTGGTAAAACTTTTAAATTTGCCGCCATGTTGGAAATTTATATTTCCTACGTGCAACTTTGAATTTACCGCTAATTTAATTTACTTCATGGTAGCGCGATCTGTCATCAGTGACAACTTGTCGAATAGTGGTATCTTAGCACGGACAGAAAGCATTATCGTCTGTCTGTAAATGACCGGCTACATACTTAGTTTTCTTTATTTCTCAGAATCAGAATGCAACTTATTAAATTTGAATTGAGAAAAATGAAATTTAATTTATATGTGTAATTTAATTCACAGACATGGTTATCCAATGGGCACAAGCGTTAAAGAACGTTATCAAATGGCTCAAAAACGTCCTATGTCAGTCCAAATACCGTTCCTTAAACATGCAATGCTCCAGAGACGTTTTAAGGACGTATTTAGAACATGAAACGTTTTCAGAACATTATTTGGTCTGACATAGCACAGTTTTTAAAACGTTCAAATAAGGTCTTTTGATTTGTACGCCCAAGAAACGTTTTTAGGACGTCCCAATTACGTTCTCAAATTTCGTTCTCACTGGGTATATTTAATTCAAATTTTACATAGAGTTCCTTTCAGCGTTGGATATCTACATACATTGTTGGATTGAATTAAAAAAATCAAAAATATTGGTCGCTATCTTTCCTTTCAACGGTGAATTTCCTACAATAGTCGTTGGGTTCAACTCACATTCTATGCGCTTTTCCATTCGTTATTAAAATAGATACTCAATTTCATATTTTATATATGCTTATTTTCATTACACATTCAAATAAGTCAGATTTTCCACTCAAACTAAGTATTTAGTTTTTCTGTGATTGATTTCTATTCAATTAATTTCTTTAATCATGAGCAGAAAAAAAACCCTGCAAAATTACTGATTTTGCTAGAGACTGCGTTAAATAAACAAACAAAAAAATCGAAATTAAATAATTGAGCTGCACCTATCTCT
Source organism: Andricus curvator (assembly GCA_932195095.1). Taxonomy (NCBI): domain Eukaryota; kingdom Metazoa; phylum Arthropoda; class Insecta; order Hymenoptera; family Cynipidae; genus Andricus; species Andricus curvator. Next base: position 91,961 of record CAKNYM010039851.1, read on the forward strand.
TAGAAATCTAATTATATACCATTTGAAATAATTCTAAATCGGTTGACAGGTAACACAGGTAGATCTTAGATTAATTTTCACCATTACCTATAGGTGGCAGTGGGGATGAGGCAGCGTTTTTAATATTAGATCTGAGCCTATAAATCGATGATATACCATCCTTTCCGAGTGGCACATCCTGGGTTGTAGCTATTTGACACATAATAGCGGCCAAGTCTTCAGATGGTATGACCGGCAGTCTATGTATCTCGATCGTGGTGCTAAGAGCCTCTTATTCAAGGAAGTTGCATCTTTGCGTCAAGGTTTCAACCTGTTACACCAGAACGTGTCTTTCAACCTCAATTGATTCAGTTGTCGTTTTGAGTTTAATAATATCAGTTACGTTACTAGAGGTACTCTCCTCGATAGTGATGATAGGCTTTGTATTTTCCATAACATCCTGCTGCATTTCTTCAATCGAGGCATTAAGGGTGTTATTAAAGGTCGTTTGCTTCGCCTCGAACGATTCAATCATAGCAGTGATCTTAGCAAGTCCAGTTTCCTGTCCCGTTACAATTGCATTGGATACAGCTGCTTGTACCTCAGGCTATAATGTAACTGGGAACGTCCCTGAGGTGTTTACTTCACTGTGAACTGATTCCAATTATACCGAATTTGGAGACTTAGAGCATTTAGAGTTGTTACCAATCAAATTGGCAGTGCACTTTCTGCAACACCAAGTCTTCCAATTCTTCTTAATCTTCTCCACGTCATTTGATGAGAGATTCAAGCAGCCAATATGAACAAGTACACCACACTTGCATGCGAATGAGTCAGCTGTTCCTCTTGCTATCAACTCATTACACATTGCCTAGGTAAGCATTTTGAAAACGACCGACAAGATGGACAAGCAAACCTAATTTAACAATCAAATTACTTTTCTGACGGAAAACTTCAGAAAAACAACTAAAACAGGAAACACTGAATGAGTTACAAGACGTATGCAGATTATCCGGTCACTCACACAATCAAACCTGTGGAAAATTATTAGAAAAGTACAGAGCGACACACAACACGTCACGTACAGACGACAGTACCGTACCAATGTCAAAAACTTGTCATTATTTATGTCATAATAAAATCAAAATATGACCAGAATTTGTTTATAATCCTGCGAATTTCAGTCTTTTTAGACGAGTTTCCCACGTTACAGCGCGAGTTAAAGTTAAGGTACAAAGTCTAGGAAATTGTCTGCGATCACGGATCTCGCGGCCGTCAGTGTGATCGCCGACTAAAATTTGACGCAGATACGCTTTGGTATTTTTAGTCATATTCCAGAAACCCATAAAGATATTTCAAGCTTTATTGGCTTGAATTGAAGATAAGACCTTGAAACTATGTGGTATACATTTTAGACTTTTGCTACCATTTTCCTAGGTCATGGCATGAGTAAAAAATTCGAGAAATTCGTGGTCTTTATTTTCAACCTTTTCACGAGGTATATTCTATTCAAAATATCAAAAATTTCTATTTTGAAGGTTATTCGAAGTGAAATTTCATAAAATTTCCAACAGTTTTTAAACAAAGTTTCTCCTTTTTTATTTTAAAATTAATCAGGTGTCAAAGTGTACGTAGGCTTGAATAAATAAAACTGCAACTTCTGTAGCATGCTTTTCTCAGTGTAAGTATTCCAAATTAAAAGTTGATCAATTTGTATTTGTTCTTACAGAAATAAGTTCAGATGACGACTCACCTCATCACTCGCGCTCGCGCTCGCCCCAGCGTAGCCAACCTTCTTCGAGCCAACGAAGCCGAACAGCTTACCAATCGGCGTTAGGTAAGTCATTTTTTTACGTTACGTTACGTTACGCAAAAAAAACAAATTAACTCGTTACGGTTACATCTTTAGTCATTTACTACAATAATCTCGCCACAATTTATATCACGTCAATGTGACACTTTTTCAGTATGCATCAGTTTAAAATCTCATAAAATTCTCTTTAACATAAAGTTGTTTCCTTGAAACTATTTGGTTGAAATTGATGTATTTTCTTAAAAACTTGTCTTATTTGGTATTAAAATTAATCCTTTTTAGATGATAAACTACTTCAATAAAAACTAATGTACTGAAAATTTAACTTTTCCACATTTAGATTACATATTTTAAATATCAGCCCGCTTGTAGATGTGGCAGGGATCGGAAACTTTTAGGTTGGACCCGAGGTTAAAAGGTTCCTTAATGGTTCCGGTCCGGACTGGTCCCTTTCATTTCTTAAGGGCTCGGGTCGGGACACGAACCTTCTAAAATTCATAAGGGTCCAGTTCCGAACCGGAAACCTAATTCATCAAGGGTCCGGGTCCGACACCGGACCTTTTAAGTTCTAAAGGTTTCGGGTCTGGGTCCGGACCGAATCATTGAAGAACCCTTTAATATCGGGTCCAACCTAAAAGGTTCCTTGAAATATATTTGAGAAATGTACAAAGGCGATTTGAAACAGAGAGGATGGCGCAGTTCAGTTGGAGGTTCAGTTACACGGCATTGACGGCGGGGCATCAGAGTTCAATTTCACATATAACTGCGCAGTAAAGTTTCACGGCACGTGTTGCTGCGCAGTAGAGTTACATTGAACGTACAGCTGCGCCGTGCAGTTACATGGCACTTAAAAATACGCAGTATAGTTACAAGGAACTCGTGGATGCACAATAACGTTAGGGGTGCCTTTCGGAAGCGCTATAGAGTTACATAGCCCATACATCTGCACAGTAGAGTTCTATGGCACATACGGATATGCAGTACATTCATGCGGCACTTATGGCAGCGCAGTAAGGTTAAGGGCACTCAGATGCGCAGTATAGTTCCATGGCACCTACCGATGGGCATTAGAGTTCCATGCCACTTGCGGATGTGCAGTAGTTACATGACACTGATGGCTGCGCAGTATTATTGCGCAATGCAATGCAAACAAGCCATGCAATGTTAAATTAAATTAGAATTACTTCATGAATTGATTAATTTTTCGATTGCAGAATAAAGTTATGCGTTCAAAATATTTAAAATCAGAAATTTGACATAAATTTTTTAAATTGTAGTGATTGGTAGATTTACATGAACGACAGAGAGTCTTGAAGTCACAGAAAGCAAAGAGGTCCAAATTAAACAATTTGAAAATTTGTCTCATATTATGAAAATTTTATTAAATTGACATGTTACCGTGAAAATCAGTGCGAGGGGCGTTTTCGGAGCACAGAACATTAATTTGGTATAAAAATTTAGAAATTTTAAAAGTTGATTAAAATGTTGTCTTAGAATACAAATTAGGGGTCAAAACTAAAAAATTCCTAAATTCAACTCCAGACTTGAAAACGTACACTAAATTGGTTGATTTTCATGAAAGTGAAACAGAGAGGGGCGGTGGAGTCTCAAAATACAAATTTTTTGTAAAAATGCCAAAATTCCAAAAAGCAGCATAATTTTTGGAAATTCCATCTATTCGATAGAATTCCATGAAAGTCAGTACGAAGGGGTTTTTAAAGTCACATGACATGAATTTGGATTTAAAATTTTTAAAACCAACTTCAAATTTGATTAAATTAGTGGATATCTGGAAGTCAGTACGAGGGGGTTTTCAAGTCACAGAACACCAATTCAATTTAAAAATACAAAAACTCAAAGAAGCGACTATCGCAGCTAGCGCTACCTAGCGGCAGATAGACTACAGCTGATTTAGTGCGATCATCACTTGCCGCTAATGTAGAGTATTCAACAGCCCTTCAGTAGTGACCCTATCACCCAAAAGATGACGTAAACCAAGCAAATAAATATGGCTACAGAGCAATAATGTAACGATTGTATATATGGAATCGTAAGAATTTTTATAAATTCAGAATTTTTGAAATATGGCCTCACTTTATTTGTGGTTGGGCGAAACCTCTCGCCACTGAGTTTATATTTATTTCACAAGATTAAAATTTCTTTTTTTGGTACCTCGATATAGTCGTTTGAATGATTCTTTTTGAAAACTGTCATTAGTGAGACAATCGTAAGAAATTGAATTTTGGTATTGGCTAGCAGCCTAGATATTATTTTAAACAAATCCCTTTTTTCATTTTCTCCAGACTGAAAAGACATATTAAGTAAATAAACAATGCAACAATAGTTCCCCTTTTCCGTAGCTACTTTCGTGGAAAAAAGCCATAGTCTGGGTGAGATTTTTGGAGGCCTACATTCTCCCCTGACAAAATGGCGCCCAACACTCAATCTAACCACAAATTAGGACACAAATTTTCTTTGAGAGGGCACCCATATCTACCGGAGATGATTGCAATCACTAATTTGGCACATTTTTCACAAAACTTACTGAAAAATTTGGATGTTAGTTTTGGAGTGAATTTCGACAGAAGTTAGAATGAATTGTGATGTAAGATTTTTATTGTGCACAAATAGTATAATACCGAGAATCAACTGAGTGTCGATGGATGGAAAAAGAGGATTTTTTATCATGGTTGCTCTGAGCGCTGGAATTGAAGCAATTACAAGCTGATAATCGGTTTACCCTTGTAATTGTTCAAAATCTGAACTTTTTAGAACTAGGACACTCAATTTATTTTCACGTGACTGCGCATGTACTTACACCACCTGTTAAATTATTAGAAATAATAACCTTGCCATGTGCTTGCATATACATATATGTATATATGTTATCATGATCAGTATGTCCACTAATTTGAAAAGATGATGATTGTCTATACTCTGGGCTTATCATGGGCAATTATCCTCAATTCTCTTGGTGAATATAATAATAATAGTAAAACTGTTGTCACCTTCATCGCTCGCGGCCGCTGTGTATGCATAAAAGCGGTAAAATACGAACTCCAAACTACACTATGCTCCTAATTTTGTACCTACAACATCATTGCAGAAGATTTTAGACAACGTATTAAATCCACTTATAACATCCTCATCTCATCAGTCACTTGACTTAGTCCGTGGCTATGATGAAAAACCGGGATCGCCCGAGGACAAGTTTAAATAAAATAATCTAATCTAAAATTTTAAGTAAATTTTTTTCAAGTTTGACGCCGGACAGAATTTTTGGGATTTACAATTAATACAAAGTATTACTGAGATGTGCACAGTTATAAGGTTACCATCTGTAGGCATCTAAAATTTTACGTGCACAGTGTTGGGCTCGTGCAGAATTTCCTTATATATGTTTCTCAAAATCCTTTGAAAAATTAACACTTAGTGGATTTCGAAAAAAGTTCCCAAGTTCAAAAAATTTAGCAACATATAGTATGTTCCTGTGACGTATAATTGTGGCTTCCTAATTATTATTGTCATTGATGACAACCTGTAGGGCTCTGATTTATGCAAACAAAAAAACAAACAAAAATGTATTTCTTCTCTTTGTTAAAAGAGAATAGAGAAGAAATCTGTGTTGAATGTTCATTTACATCCAAGTCAAATGTCTTCTGCGCTTTAACTATAATTCATTAACTTTTAAAGTTTCCAATCAGAAATCATACAATTTTCAAAGTTTTTGAAATAATTAATCTTTGACGGTTCACAATTACTTAAATTTTGAACGGTGAAAATGACGGCTAAGCTTTTTTGTACAAAAATCTCACTTTTTTTAGTTAACGAAAATCTCTGAAATCACTTTGAATGTCAGCTAATACTACACGATAATTATAATAAATACCTGATAATAATTAGCGCCATCTTAAAACGTTCATAGCTACAATAAAAAATTTCAGTGTCGCATAAGAAATTTAAAAATATTTCAGTTTTTCAGTCCTTGAGAATCAATTGAGAAAATTAAAATAATTTCAATTCATTTCATAATTATGAAATCATTTCTATATGAAATAAGTTATAAATCACTAAAATAGATGGTAGTTGAGAAATAATGTCTAATACATTAAGGGCATGCTCTTCGGTGATGACGTGACCAAACCAGTCCTTGGTTATGAAATTTTTTTTGGTGTTCACCATGTCCAAACGCAATGATATATCGCTCTCAAAATTTGGAATATAGGAAATGAGACAATAAATTGCGTTTGTATAATTAGTTTCAGTAATAATTTTGAAAAAAATTATCCATGTGAAAAATAATGTGTACAATTTCATAACCTAGCTTGGTCATGTGATCTCTACTTTACCGACGTGGAAAGCTTCTTTTTTTCTCCGCTAGAAATTGCTAAAAATGCTCCAAAAATAATGACAGGTTACGGAGGTTACGTGTGTGCAGATACTTATTTTTTGATTTGCAGCAAATGTGCAAATGTTATTGTTTATATTGATTTTTTTAAATTTTTAGACGATTTAGTCCAAAATTTGTGTCAGTTATCGACATACGCGAATCAAAAAATCTGAAATGCATCAAACCAAACATTACCTACAAAGTGCTCGACTCGAGTGGTAATATCCTATTTTATCAATTTATAAATAAAATTTCTCTGAAATTATAAACATATTGATGTATACAAACGTTCTTTAGTGCTTTTTATTCAATCGTTCAAATTCTAAACACGATATCTCAATCCATGTGGACGTAGTGAGCACCAAAAAATATGAAAATAATTTCACACATTTATTTTTTACATGGATAATTTTTTTCAAAATTATTACTCAAACTAAATATACAAACGCAATTTATTGTCTCATTTCCTATATTCCAAATTTTGAGAGCGATATATCATTGCGTTTGGACATGGTGAACACCAAAAAAAATTTTCATAACCGAGGACTGGTTTGGTCACGTGGTCACCGTAGAGCATGCCCTTAAGGGCTTTCTAATTTTTAATTTTCCATCATTAAAAGTTCGATGTGTAATTGTAATTTTAAACACTAGATTCAGAAGAGTTTATTAGCTAATTTTAGTCAATAAATGTGCAATTTTTCTTGACAATTAAATTCATAATTATATCCACATTCAAAACTCATGATATATCAAAATACGGTTGTGTACTTTCAAAAAGATGTAATCCTCTGTTTCTTGTTGCAGAGTTGACTTCACAATTCGATTGCTTACCTTGCGGCGGCCCTACACCTGGTGTTTCTCGTTATGGACCTTCCTCTTCTGACAGACATTCTCTAGAAAGGACCCTTCCACTTGTCAGATCTCATTCTTCCACCAGGCCTCCTCTTCCTGCCGAGCCTTCTCTTCGTGCCAGGTCCAGGTGTCCTTCTTCCGGGCGTCTTCCCTTAACATTACTCGGATTTAAACTTGAAGATCTTACATCTATTCGAGTTATTTCAAACAATAATCCGAACCGGATATTCGAACTCCGAAAATACGTTTTTCCTCCCGAAAAACAAATTCAATTAAAATCATATAAAGAGCTCCATAAGCCCATGCCAAATGAAGAAACAATGGTTTTATCATCGTCCAATGGTGACGTCTTTGCAATATTAGAATGGATAAACAGTAAAACGATTTTTCGTGGAATATATAAACCTCTTCGTTTCAGGAAAAGGCGGGTGAAAATAAACATTTACAATGGCGCGGTTGATGTATTGACCTCACAAGAAGTCGCGGAATCTCCGTTAGGTTCCTCGAGCACACTCGCAAAAAAATATAAAGTAGTACGTGTGTGAAACATAATTTTTTCCATCGCTAATTTGTTAAAAAATATCTGCCTGAAGCACGCGTGGAAACTTTCTCTTTCCTCCAAATTGTAATCAATTAATTTTATTAACCTCGACTGAACTGTCTCAGAAATGCGACACAGAAAAAACTAAGAATAAAATTTGTTGCAGGAAATTTTTTAGAGCGATAAAGTTCTGTTCAGCCAACTTCGCGTCTTTTAAAATACATGTGCTTGTCATGGGAAAACAAAAGAAAGTTTAACCGATATTTGTGTAAAGTTTATCCTATGAAGTTTTATTTTTGTTGCAACAAATCTTTCGTCGGAAATCGATGTAAAGTTTATCTTCTGTTTTTTTCTGTGGAGATATTCTATATTATTTTCAACTTTATTATATTAAATGTGTATTTGTCTGTATACCTCACACCGGGACTGCTTATTCAGATATTTAAAATAAAGAGCAAATTTCATTCTTTATAATTATTTTATTTCACTACAATAAGAAATGTATACAAACAATTATTCATAGGTAATTAGAGAATTTTCCTTTCCACCTCTTTCGCATATGGGGCATTATTTCTCTAGTGTACCCACTCAATCAAAAAAATTGCCCATCTAAGTTGACCATGGCAAAACCGAAAACAGTTTCCCATCCATAAACCATAAACTAAAAAATATCAAAAACTTTGAAAATTTCAGCGGCACCTTTTTTACCATGTATTTGGTGCGGGGTCCTTTATCTCGTTGGTTTAAAAATAACTATATTTCTAACTTTTTCATCGTAGTACAAAAAATGTTTCTTGTTTAGTTCAAAATTAAGCCATTTCGCTGGAAATTCGAATATTTTATTTTATGTAATCCAGAGTTATCCTATGTAATCCAAAGATATCTGAGGTAATCTTAGTCCACCTCAAATTATTGTCAAAGTTTCTTGTCTTTGCATTTTTTTGTGCGTAAAAATATACTTCTTTTAAAAAGCGTTTAACTTGGTCGTTTCATGCTTCATCAATAAAAGTACACGCAATTATAAAACTATAAACAAATATGATGTGATAATGATCACCGAAATGTTTACTCACACGAAAATAATATACGATATTTCTTCTTAGCTTTAGCTCTTGAATATTATGTCATTTTTCCACGTCTAGATGTTTACCTATTAAAAACAGAAATTTCTAGAAACGATTCACTAAGGACTTGAATGCCTCTATCACTCATGCGCACATAAAGCCTATTTACAAAACGTGTCAGTTTCATGGCGAACATTTCAACGATGCGAATTGACTGATACTAATCTGATGAAGGTTAGTATACATACCAGTACAAATATATAAAAACTCTCAGTAGAAATCAGGAAATCTATTCAATACCAAGAGGAAAAATGAAGATCGCCAGCCACATTGTAATTCTTACACTTTCGGTTCTACTCGATTTTGTTGGTAAGTTTAATTCGGCTGACCATACTAATAATTTTTATACTTATATCCACTTTCTAAAACTTATGAGTTTTGTCCTACGATGTCTTTAACCTTCTGAAAAATTGTTGGAAATAGAATTCTTTGGTTGTTAAATATAAAAAGCATTGGGTTATTGTAAAATCTAATCGTTTTCTTATAAAATTTCTTATTCCATAAAAAATATTTGTACATAACATCATGTTTTAATTTTAATTCTTCCATCATTTGTACAAGAGGAGACCCATATAGTTTCAATGTTTCCTAACTGCGTCGTAATCTTTCCGTTTGGCGACTAACCACCCTTTACTCGATGCAAAATAAAAGTGTTTTAAAGTTTGAGTACCAGGGTTGGTCCAATTTTTTCAAACTGATCAACATCAACCCGTGCCCTGGGGTTTCAAAATTACAATGGGATTTTTAATGTGAATAGCTCGGCTTTCGAAAAAATTGAAAATGTAATTACTTGTTATTACCTTTTTATAAATTAGAGTTTAGTCGGCTTCTAAGGAATTTTTAAGAAATAATTTACACCCAATAACTTTTGATTTTGACCGACCTCATCCCCTTTTATTGGGCCGGAAAATGCCCCAAAAATGCAAAATAGCAGCTTTATGCCAAATTATTTTTAAAGACTGTATTTGTTGGAACTTTTCCATTTAACTAGGATGAAACCACGAAATTTAAAAAATCATTAAAAAATATATGCAGAACAAATAAAAGTATTTTTTAGTATGGGAAAAATGACTATTTTCACGATTGATTTGAATTAGACTTCATCGTTCCAAAGCATCCTCTCATTTTGTAGTATGAAAAATTAACCAGGAGCGTTGCCGGATATTTTATAAATAGTAGATAATGTGCCAACGGGAGAAGGACAGCGATTTTCGTTGAGCGTTAGCTCTTAGAAGTTTCTAGATTAGGAGTTTATGCTAACGCATTCAAAGTCTAAATTATATATTCTAACATGATAGATCCAATATGGCGATTGACAATTCGAAATTACATTTATATGACGGATTAAAAAAATTTGTGATTATAATTCGAAATTCAAAATCACAAAATCCCATATCGCTGATCCAACAGAGCGACTGATATATCATGCTCAAATTTGTTTGGACTAGATTAATTTAGGATTATATATTATAGAACATCACTTTGCACAAATTCTAATTGTGCAAATTCCATGCCACTTGAGTGCCAATTTTGCATAGACTGGCCTAATAGATTTTCCCTTTTTCCAAGAGACCGGGTTTTCAATAATTCTGATTATAATTGAGAAGTCAATGTTACAAAATCCAATATGTCTGCTCTGATATGGCGGTTGACGATTATCATTTTTGTTTAATTCATGAAACTTCGTATTTAGGGTTTTTCGCAGTTTCTGATTATGAATCTGAATTCAAAATTGCAAAATTGAATTTTGAGGATACGAGGGGTTTACGCAATCGGGAAAAGAATAATTTTCGAAAGTAATGATTTTCGGGAAATAATTGGTGAATCAACAAAATGTGACTAGAGGCACAGGCAACATTGATCAGTAAGCTTATTGGTAACTATTGACAAGACTTTTGCTCTAGTAACAATTTGTTACAGTGCATAGTCAATAAATTTGACATTCAGAGCGAATCAAAATTGAGTTTGCACTTTCGAGGGTCAGGTTAATAAAATTCCAGAGGTTTCACACAAATTAAGTAAGATTTATCATACCAGGCGGATTTGTTGGACAATAAGAATAAAATTGGATTCGTCCTCCTCGCGATGATCCTCAGTGCGGCTCGGTGTTGTAAGATATCTTTCAAATCTTTGACCAAGTGTTTGCAGAGATGAGGCGGTGTTAAGCGTTCTGACATACGCTCCTAAGCGTGGAACAAACAGCTGATTGAATCCGAAAGCCACTGTGTTTATCAGAGTCTTAGAATCGCACGTGAGTTCTGATCGCGAGCAGTGTCGCAAATCTCGGAACTCCCGGCAATCTCAACGAAATCTTGGAAGTCTCGATAATCAATCAATACAGATTGCCCCATTCACAGTTTTAAGATTTTTAGGTTTTGTTGTGAGTAGCCCCTCGAATCGTCATGAGTTTTGAGGTGGTCGCATTTTAAGAGAGTCCAGAAAGAGAGAGACAGAGAGAGAGCATATAAATGCTTTGCTTAGCCTGTCAGTAGTGGGAATATCCAAGAGGAGTTTATAGAACAATTGCAAATCGCCGCATTAAGGGGCACGCGAATAGAGAGAGAAGGTCTAGACTATAGAAAGTATACTTGTAAGAAAGAGACAGTGAGATATCCGCCCAGTGCTGGGCACGAAATTTAAGAGCGTAATTGGAACGTCCTAAAAACGTTTTTTGGACGTGCAATTCAAAAGACGTTATTTGAACGTTCTGAAAACGTTTCATGTTCCAAATACACCCTTAAAACGTCTCTGGAACATTGTAGGTTTAAGATACGTTGTTTGGGCTGACATAGGACGTTTTTGAGCCGTTCTAATAACGTCTTTAGCATTTGTGACCACTGGGCGTACGGTCAGTCAGTCAATTGATCGGTCCTTTTTTTTCAATTTCCTTCCGTCCCAAAAGAAGTTTCACTTTAATAATATTTTTTGTTAAACTTTTGGTTACCGCTTACCATAGATTATATTTCGTACAAGTTTCTTCCATTTTTTATAATCTACTCTTCTTTGCGCACAACTTCTTTGTTCAATCATAGACTCGCTGCTGGGGTGTGGATCAAAACTTTCTGAAAGTTGGCACCTCCTTCACAAGAGAGACTGTTAACTCCTTTGTGACTGGATCAGTACGTCTTAACGTTGAGTTTTCTGCTTGGCTGCTGCTTTGCGCTACTGAGTTGATAACTGTTTTCTCGTATTTTTTTGGAACTTATCGCTATTTGTTGAATGCTCTAGGACATTGCCGTCTATATGACGTTTCCAATATGTGTTTATTCCCTTGAGTTTCTTAGACAAAAAAATATTTTGTAGCGAAGGGCTGATATATCCACCCTAAGATATTATTTTTCTTACCTAATGATTTTTAACGGGTCTTTCCATGGATAAGATCCGGAGTTCGTCCTGAGTTCCGAGGAACTTTCCTTGCGCAATTCCGTAGAATTACGGTATCTTCTTCTCAAAGTGAATTCCATGGATTCTTAATTTCCTTCACCCAAGTTCGTTTCAAAGATAGCTTAGTTTGATGTAGATTCTGTAGAATTCGGGTCGTTTGAGTCCAATCTAGCAGGATGGCTAAAATGTTATTCACGCGTGGAAGGCCTGGAGCGCCAGATAAACTAAATACTGCATATAGTTATATATATATATTTTAAACGAACTATGATGAGTCTAGGACGAGCGGATGACGTGAACTGACGTCTTTACGAGACTGATGTCCCGACGAGACTGGAGAAGCGACCCGAGCAGGCGAGTTATAAAGTACAGTATCGATCAGCGCTTCTAAAACTTTCTACTAGTCATACATACTACGTGGCTTGTCAAGAAGTACATGAGCAGATGCTTAATAGATCGGGGTTTTATATTGTATTGATTATTCTTTTCGTTGGTTACAATTATCATATAGAGAGTATTATTGTATCATTTATAAGCAGGGTACATAACAGGGTACAACATCCAAACTAATAATGAAGTCTCTGTACAAAAATTCATGAATACCAAAATTACATCATTCTAAATATTTAGCCTGGGTGCGCCAAGGCTCCCCTTAGTAATTGGCGGTTGGGAGCCGTACACTCCTTTGTGCCCGGGTAAAACCATACCTGATTTCTAGTAATTAACAAAACAAAAAAACTAACAAGGGGAAGGCCTCAAGTATGAAACTCAAATCGAGTTCGCATGACGATAATTCGAAAGATTATCGAATTTCTTTCGCCTCGTGTCACGGCTTTTTTGTAAGTGGAGCCTAGTTTTTTAAATATTAATGTTTTAAAATTGCGGCTACCTTCACTGATACACTAGTATCAGTCACGCGGGAAATTTTTCAGCCAGCGTCGCTGGCCCTGCGGTAGCGTGCCTGCTTGCGACTCGCTGCTGTCGGGGTTCGAATTTTTTGGCTAGATTTTTTTTTTTTTTTTCAAATAATGCCAAAAATTTAAATTATCATCAGTAACAATTTTAATATATAATATTTCGGAAGGCTGACAAAATTAGACACTTTCTAATTATAATATCGTATAATATATTAAATAATACTCTTTTTTATCTTTATAATTATGAAGTACATAATTTTGGGTGATAATCGTCATATAAGCATTTGAAGCATAACCTTCTCTTGCAGCGGGCGCATTTTATAAATGCTACTCTATGACAGTTGCAGTTTTCACGCGTCAAAGTAATTGGAAAACAAACTTGATTGATGTTCAAAAAATCATTTTTTTCTGGCAATAATTTCGAAGCGTACCACGCGTATTCAATCATATTTTTGAATATAGGAGCGCTCATTTGATGATGTACGATAGAATGGATTTTTATGGCATCTTCACGAGAACTTATTTCTCTTTGCTCTTTCAAAAGATCGGGTGCGTTTTGCAACTTTTTAATGAGGTTTTTCATCTGTCGATAAAAATAGACGTCACAAGGTTGGCACAAAGGGGTACATTTCGGTGGTATTGTTTTAACAGTACAAGATACTTCGCCTGAATCATTACTGAAAACATCATCATGAATTGAAGAATCTGCTTGTCCACCCCAGGAGTCAACTAGCATCACAAATTCATTTTAACCAACATAGGGTTTGAGAACGTTTTGCAAATATTCACAAAAAAGTTCTTCTGTTAATTTCCCAGATTTTGAGCAAGTCACGTAAACGTTTCCATATTCCTCCGTTAATTGCTCAACTGTTTTTGCAACTCTGGGCCCAAAAGTATTACCAGTTTCTTGCATACATCAAAATACGGTGGGAAGTAATGTCCCAGCAGCAGTTACACTGTATTGCACCGTGTATGAATGAGTCATTTTGTTCACATTTTTTTTTCGACCAAAACGGTTTTCGCACCTTTGAAATTTAGTGACCGGTTATAAACAATTTCGTACTGACAGCCCGACTGATCAGTATTTATGATTATCGTAACAAAAACTTTGGCATCAATACTCGTGTTTGTTTCTGAAAATTTTCAGCAGCTGCGACTGTATCTTCCAACGAAACAACATCATTTCTGCTAATAAATTTGGTGACTCTTCGCTGTCTTATCATGTATTTTCTTTTGAAGTTTCTCGCCCATGATAGACTCGCGATGAAAGAGAAGTTTTCATTCAAAAGAGGAAAAGCCACCGCCATTGCCCATTGTTGCAAAATCATCGTTGTGACCTGCTCGTGATTTTTTCGTGCATCTTTGAAGCGTTCATAAGTTTCGGAATTGATGATTGTCATTTTGTTGAATTTGTTGCCTCCACACTTTACGTCCTGCTTCCATTTCTCTAGATTCTCCTTTCTTTTCAACTTGGAAAATGCTCGATGCAATGTTGCAATACTGTAATTTGGATGCTTTCGGGGAAAAGCAACAGCTTTTTCTTTATATGATAATGGTACATAATCTTTTGGCGGATCAGTGACATCGAAAGGTTTGAATTCGTCTTTATCATTATTTTCTTCTGTGCACTATAAAAAGTAAAAAAAAAAGTTCGATTGTGAATCTCGTAACATTTTCTAAAAATATTTAAAATTTTACGATTAATTATATCACATAAAAAAAGTTTATATACCTGGACATACAAACTTGAATCCACCTGTTCGTCGAAAAGAATCAAATCCTCTTCCGTTGAGAGGACATTGTCTTTGAAATAAAGTTTTATTAGATCGCATAATGCTTTGCCAATAACTCGAGCAGAGTGATCGATTGCGTAACAGGGCTTGGGCACTATCAAATTTTCCATCTCTAATAAACTCCACGCAACTTTCATAGAGTTCGTAAAATCTGTCGCGGATACATACTCTTTCAAAATATTACTATCACTGTAACTTTTTGTTTGTCCATTACAACCAACAGAATTTTCGTCACTTTCGTCATTTCGTCAGTTTGTAAACGCTACTATGGCTGCAGGATTTATATTCAAATACAATGTTTTAATGATCGCCTTCAACAGTTGAAGCAATGACTGATATATAGAGATTGTAGATGTTAGGTTGGGGGCAGTGGAAGATAGCGGGAGATGGCACGACTATTTGAATCCTGCCTTCGCTCATCTTGAAGTAATGGTCAAAGTTAAATGTCCTCAAGTTCTCCAATTCTCGATGTCCCCTGTTGTCCATCAACGATGTTGATTTCGAGGAGGCGGCACATATAATGAAAATAAACTTAAAAAAAAATCAGCCTAAATTAAGTTAAAAAATATTGAGGAATAGAACCGGAGAGCATCGTGCGATCCCTGAAATGCCAGAGATACATTTATTTTATGTTCACGATTGACTATTGTTTATTACAAAATCTGCAAAGTCACAATACATAGTCTTGAATGAATGAAACTGCAAATTCTGTACCAAGTAATTTCCTGTTTTAGTATTTAAAATAAAAAATGTATCCATTTATATTTGTTCTTACAGAAATAAGTTCGCAGGGTGAGTCACATTCTCTACTTCCTCCTAAGAAGAGGTGGCAATCTTCTTCAGGCCGATATTCTTCGAGCCACCAAAGCCATCAAGTTGTGTGGGGTAAGTAACTTCGTTTTTGAAGTAACTCGTTACAGATACGTTATGCAGCAACAATATCAACTCGTTGCAGTTACTTTACTTGGATCATTAACTTTAATTTGTCTAAAAGTTACTATAAATTTTGCAACCCAATCACTTAATTTTGTAAACTTACAAAAGAATACGCTATATTTTTAGATGTAAGGAAGAATACGTTTGAATATAATTAACACAAAAGGCTTGCAATTGCCTCCGCTTTAGATCTTTGATTATTATCTATAATAATCTCGCAGTAATTTCTATTATGTCAATGTGACACTTTATTAATATATTTTATGTTAAAATCTCATAAAATTCTCTTCAACATAAAGACGCTTCCTTGCATGGAAATATTTTATCATTGATTTCCGAGATAATAATTTTACAGATTTCATTAAAAGGATTGAATGTCAAAAATCGCCATGCCAAATGACATTTTGATATGCGAAATTCTGAAAAAGTTCAATTTTGATAATGTATTAATTATTTATAATTAGTTTCGTGTAAAGTTTAACTTCGTCGGTTTTCATCAAATCTCCACGTTTTGCAAAACCAATTTTTACGAAGGTGACTGTCTGTATGTATGTCTGTAGTCTGTAGTGACGATATTTTTCGAAAGGCTGATCAGATTGGCTTGAGAAATATTTGGTCTTGATTTTGTGTGGGTAGAGACTGATCCAAGACAATTTCAACTTAAGCTGTATGTCTAGCTCGTGAGACGGAACCAGACTATTTTTTATGTCTTAAGCCGAATATTTTCGACTTAGGGACAAAAATTGTGCTTTGAGACAACATTATTTTTTTTGAAAGAACCTGAGAGATTTATATCTAGAAGAGAAGCGAAAAGGCTGCCAACGCCTTCTAGAGTCATCACTAATCCGCTTTAAATTTTACAAAATGCTTATAATATTCATCTTTATGGTATTTATTTTCAATTTGTTCATCAGTTTGTTTATCTGCAAAAATTATATTCTTTGGATTGCGAATTTAAAAATGTTCTCTATTTTTTCCTAACTGCAGCAGTTCACTAGATACTTGTAGAAACTGACAGTTTTAATCTTTTAACGGAAAATTTTATATGCCTGCAGTTGTTAAGACCAAAAGTGTCCAAAAAAGTCCAAATAGTGATGAAACCAAAACATAAATTATACTACCGTGTCTCAAGACAAGTTTACCTGGTCTTGTCTTGGCACAGCTACAGCCATGAATGCAAGGCAAGTCTGCATATCTCCGATTTCTAGCTGGTGAGACGGAATCAGACATCATGGTGCAGAAGACATATTAAAGACATTGAAGAAAAAACCAAGACCAAATATTTTTACACGGGACGGTTCTGGTTTTATCCGTCGAAAATGTTCTTTAAAAAATCCATTTTCCACCAAAACTATACGAGATATGAAAAAAATGTTTAGAAGTAAAATTGAGCATCTCAAAAACATAAACAAATTTTGTTTGAATAATTTTTTCATAAGGCGCATATTCGTTGTTTCAATCGGGACAAATGTTATTAAAAATAAAAAATAAACATTTTGCCGTAACTATGCCGGGTACGGAAAAAATGAACCCACAAACATGACTCATCAATAGACGAAATTTTTTCACTAAAACAAGATCAACAATTCTGTTATAAATTAGTTTTTGACAGGACGCGTAGTTTTTATTTTAATAGTAAAAAGTAACATTATAAAATAAAAAATAAGTTTTGCAGAAAAACGACTTAGGCTTCAATAAAATATTAATTAACAAAATCCTTCCGCTAAATTATATCTACTAATTTGCTTTGAACATTTTTCTTGTAGGACACGCATTTTTTTAAATTATAAAAACGTGACAATGAATATACGTCTGTTTCAATATCAATGCTGCGAATGAATATTCATGCCAAATAAGGAACAAATATTCAACTAATAATAACAATAATTTGTATGTATAATAATATGATATAGTTAAACATAATAGAGAAAAGTGCGCATTTCGGAAAAATTTCAATCGAGCGCGAAGCATGAGCTACTTTACGAGAATGTGTTTGTTAAAGCCGACAATCTTCAAATTACAGTTTTTGATTGTCTAAGCTTTAATTTTAAAAGGCCAATGCTCAAATGTGGCAGAGGTGCAAAGACTGAGCGCAAGATAAATATATTATTAAGCGCGAGATCCAGCAATGCGCGGCCTAGGCCATTTTTGTTTGTAAAGTTATCTTTTTTAGTTGAAAATTCATTTGTTTTCTGTTAAAGTTCATCTGTTTTGTTGAAATGCAATATTTTTATTATAATGATCGAATTTTTTTTTAACTTTCCTGAATGTTATAATAGCTTTTGTCAATAATAGAAAGAAAATATGAAAACATGTACTTTAAAACGTTCTTCGAGTCTAATAATGTCATATTTGTGAAATTGAGAACTACGCAAGAAAAACTGACCAGTAATTTAAAAAATAAATTGTTTCATTTCAAACTAAATGACTCATACTTTTACTTTGTTTTGTGAATGAACTAGACACTTTTATTATTAATTTGTATGAAAAAGGAAATTTTTCAATTGTACAATTTAAATTTTCGCGGAACATTGACTAGAACAGCTGGCGCTACTTAGCGGCTTTTAAGCTCCTCTATTAACCCTTACAGGGGCACTGGACGTATACGTCCCACTTGTTTTTTCGCAGTTTTTCAAGCATTTCTGATACATTTCACCTTTTTTAGTGCACAAGTATTTGATTTTAGACTCTTAAGGGTTCATTTAAAGTAATTATCATGAAAAACTGTGTACAATTTTTGAATTACAATTTGTTATAAATAATTGAAATCGAAAAAAATAATTTTTTTCGAATAAAATCGGCTGTTTATAAAGTACTAGTCCTATAGCTGTGACAATTTTTTTCCAGTTAGGTAACACGTAGCACTGTAACATATGTTTATTGCAGAATTTTCGGCAGACAAGTTTTTTTTTTATTTCATTTTTTGAATTCATAAAAAATTACGATTTTTGACGAATTTTCGGCACAAGTGCATGTAATGTACCGTATTTGTGATCGATTATCAAATTATAAAATAAAAAAAATGTTGTTCGAGCCACTGATTGAGAATATAATGTCAAAATGACGGATTCAAAATGGCGGTTATATTAGTGCAAATTCGCAAGAATTATGCAATAGCAAGAATTAGTTCAACAGAAAAATGTGCCCCTGAAAGGGTTAAGAAATAAAGAAAACGTGCTATTAAAAGGGGAGTTTATCAGTCTGTAGGTAGTGCTAGCTGTTCTAGTTTTCCTTGCGTATTTCTCAATTTAACAAATATAACTTTATTATACTGTAAGAACGTTTCAGAGTTTCACAATGGAGTCATGTAATTTTCAGGTCTGCGAAGCACAGTCCCACAATGCACATGCACGCGCAGTAGAGGCATGTAATGTGCATGACTGCGCATTGCAGTCCTGTAATTTTCCAGTTCTGCGCAGTCGAGTCCTGCAATATACATAGATTCGCAGTAGAGTCCTGTAATTTGCAGGACTGTGCAGTAGAGTCCTGTAATATACAGGGCTGCGCAGTAGAGCCATGTGATGTGCAGTCTTTTGTATCATAGGTCTCTAGTAAGCACCCCTATATAACGTAGGGAAGTAGTGCTTAGCACATATAAGTACATACCATATAAGTACACTGCAAAGCCTTCTGCAGCACAGGTCTCTACTGCAACTCCCGACATATCGTAGATCTCTACTGCGCTATCTAGGTCTCATAAATACCTACTGCGCACCTCTATGTTTTATAAATACCGACTGCGCACCTCTATGTTTTATAAATACCTACTGTGTATCCCTGTATATCGTAGGTATCTATTGAGCAGCCTTACCTACCATATGTCTACTGCGCAGCCTTGCACCCTACATAACTATACTGCGCATACTCCCACTCTTTGACCATGAAATTCCTAGACTTATTATACACTCTAGGGATTTGTAATATAATTTTTATATGCTGATATTAGAAAGTATTTTCAGGAAAATATACAAAGTACCTAAACTACATGCACAAAGCCGTGCACCTTCAGTCGGCTGTTCCATGACTTATCATCTCACTCCGTCAAAGCGGCTCGCGAAATACAGCAAATATAGTCGCAAATGGACGAGACCCTCTTTTTAAAATGTTCGGAAAACACAAAGAAGTGGGCAAAGAAGCGTGTATGTACAAAGCAGCGGGAGAGTCTGGTAAGACACTTGTCCTTGGCTTCAATATCGGGGGTGAGCGAAATCCATCAAAGATCATTTATCTCCAGTACTCACTCCTAAATGCCGGGATCGAGAGAACATAGGGGAAAAACTTCCGCGAACAGTTCCTCTGCAAGAGGATGCACGACATTCTCGGAAATGTGAAGGATCAGTCGATGTCATTCGAGCTAACGTTTGCTTCTCTCAAATCACCGGGAGTGAATTCGGGCACATTTTAGGGTTTTATTTCAGCGTGCCAAGCCGGTACCATTTCTACTTTAGCGTACCTTCACCATATTTTAAGCCAAGACAGATTGTGCCAAAGGCACAATGCGGCGCTAAGAGTGATTTATTACCATCTCGGTCACTCTTACGGCATTAGCCCTGATACTACTCTGCCAAAAGCTCCTTTGTGGGGTCAAGTCGCGAAAAGCTGACCAAAAGCGTGGATTTTGAAACTCAGATTCTTTCCATACAAAACCTATCTATTCCGATTTCGTTTTTGTCGCGCATTTGAGGTCTGACATAGTTCTCCTTGACTTCGCAAAATGAACCATGTTCGTTATAAAATTTGCCGACTAGAACATCACAGCCAAAGGGAATGAAAAGAAAGGCCGGACCATCGTATTGAGTTTTTCGCGGCCTATAACACCTATCTCGCGGTCATGAGACGTCATGAGACGCTCCCGTTGTAATCCCCCGGTTGTCCTTACGCCACGTGTAACTTTGAATTTACCGCTTATTTAATTAACATCATGGTGGCGCGATCTGCCATCAGTAAAAACTTATCGCCTAGTGGTATATTAGCACGGACATAAACCATTATCGTCTGTCTGTAAATGACCAGCTACATACTTAGTTTTATTTATTTCTTAGAATGGGAATGCAATTCATTAAATTTTAATTGAAAAAAATCAAATTTAATTTATATGTGTAATTTAATTCACAGACATGGTTACCCAGTGAGCACAAACGTTAAAAAGCGTTATTAGAACGGCTCAAAAACGTCCTATGTCAGTCCAAATACCGTTCCTTGAACATGCAATGCTCCAGAGACGTTTTAAGGGCGTATTTGGATCCTGAAACGTTTTCAGAACATTATTTGGTCTGACATAGGACAGTTTTTAAAACGTTCAAATAACGTCTTTTGATTTGTACGTCCAAGAAACGTTTTGAGGACGTGCCAATTACTTTCTTAAATTTCGTTCCCACTGGGTATATTTAATTCAAATTTTACACAGAGGATAGTTCCTCTCAACGTTGGATATCTACAGATATTGTTGGATTGAATTAAAAAAATCAAAAATATTGGTCGCTATCTGTCCTTTCAACGGTGAATTTTCTACAATAGTCGTTGGTTTGAACTCAGATTCTGTGCGCTTTTCCATTCGTTATTAAAATAGATACTCAATTTCATATTTTATATGCTTATTTTCATTACACATTAAAATAAGACAGATTTTCCACGAAAAATAAGTATTTAGTTTTTCTGTGAATGATTTCTATTCAATCAATTTCTTTGATCATGAGCAGGAAAAAACCCTGCAAGATTACTGATTTTGCTACAGACTGCGTTAAATAAACAAACAAAAAAAGCTAAATTGAATAATTGAGCTGCACCCATCTCTTAGAAATCTAATTATATAACATTTGAAACAATTGTAAATCGGTTAAAAACTAAAAACTGTAGACTATTTCGACAGTAAATTCCTGATTTGAAAAGTGACACAACAAGAAGGTGTCAAGGGCTAAGAAGGATGAGTTACGGCGAGTGTACTAGAAGGCGGGGCTTTTCCTTTAAGGGCAAGAGACCTTTTCATCTTAAATTTCGGAGAACTCCACGCGTGGAGAATTTAACATGCATATGCTCTACTTTTCTAGGGTCCCTACAGTCCGAATTATTCAAGATGAAAAGGTCTATAGTAGGCCATGCCCCCGCGACAGGATTTCGGTAAGGTAGATCACTGATATATCGGCTGATTTTTTGTTCATGTCAGTATGTGCCGCAGAACTATCACAGCCATACTACTGATTCTCTAATATCTTATCTTTAATTCAAGCCAATGAAATTGTTTAAATCCTTATGGGCTCCCACGCTATAGCTAAAAATCTTCAAGCGTGTCTACATCAAGTTCCAGTTGCTTAAGCAGCAAGGCTGGCTGACAGTGGTCATAGCCGACTGAAACCTGACGCAGATACGCTTGGAAATTTATATACTATGATCGAAAGGCAATAATCTGGAGAACCTTTAAAGAACTTCAAAATCTAATGTTAGGAGCAATCTTTTTTCGAGCTTGATTTGGATATAGACAAATTGAAGAATTATGTTGGTGATCCGCTCATGTAGAAATACAAAAATTGTTGATGATACAAGATTGCTGATTTTAACTTGTTTTGTATTGTATTTATTTATGAAGTGCCTAGGGCTAAATAGCCCTCTAAAGAACAGATAATACAGTCTCACACAAAATGCACAGTCACTGGTCTAATGAAGGTAATATATCTAATATGGTAGATTAGTAACATAATATGTATGACAGATAATCACAAATTATTAAGTTGGGTTGTAGTGCAAATATGTAACTTATAGTTTATGAACAATTCAGAATAGTATGAAATAAAATAATGCAAAAAATCGAACATATGTAATAAACAAAATAATAAATAAATTAAATAAAGAGGTGAAAGGAATAATGCTAATGTAGGTTGGTATTATAAGTTTGCATACTTAGGGATCTATATGATTAAATAATATAATGTAGTCAAAGCTACCAATGAGTGCTTTCAAGGACAGGGTTATCCATGTTAGGGAGATATTCGTAAGAAGATTTTTTGAAGTGAAAGCTAGTCGGTGCATTCCTTATCGATAAGGGTACCTTGTTCCAGAGTCGCGCTCCCCTCACAATAAAGGGTCTCTGCAGCTTACAGGTACTATGAAGTGAAACAGTAAGGAAAGTTTTTCTTTCACGAAGTTTTGGCTGATTAGATTGTTTGTTTTCCCTAGATTTGAAAAAGTCCAGGAGATACTTAGGTGCTTGATTATGAAAAATATTATATAAAAGATTGTCTTCTCTTGGCAGAATTTAGAAGACCTGCGCGCTGCATGTATGGTGTTATATACTCACACTTGGGTATATTATAAATGAACCGAATGCAAGCATTCAGCAGTGCACGCTCTAATTTACAGTTTAGTTTGAGCGATAAATCATCGTAAGCGACACACCCAAAGTCGAAAAATGGAAGAATTGAGCTCTTAACTAGGAGTAACCTTGTAGGTGTTGGCAATGATTCCTTATTTCTTTTTTAGTTGCTGGAGCAATCTTAAGGTCTTCCTTGAGATTTTTATTACTTGCTCTTTCCAGGAAAGAGTACGGTTAAGCATGTAACCTAAGTCCCTTGCCACCTCTAAAAATTCAATTTCCAGGTCATTAATCAGAAGGAGTGGAAAGGTCTCGATTGTTTCTGGCAATGGGGAAGATAAAGGTGCGATAATAATAGCCTTAGTTTTCTCGGGATTATTCTGGAGCCCATTGTTTTGTGCCCAACGCACTACGCAATCAATATTCTCCTGCACTTGTTCTAGCGTCCTTATTATATAGGAAATTGGATCAGAAAGATAAAGCTTAAAATCGTCCGCAGATTTATGACATTTGCAATATTTTAGATCGCTGCACAAGTCAGAAGTGTAGATATTAAAAAGTAGGGGTACCAAGGTAGAGCCCTGAGGCAACCCGCTCACGACCACAGACCAATCTAACAGTTCGCCTTCTCCATTTCTTACTTGTTGAAATCGATTAGATAGATACGTTGTAAACCATAATATGGCCGATTCAGACAGTTTTAACGATTTCATCTTATATAAGAGAAGCTCGTGGTTGACCATATCGAACGCTTCAGAAAAGTCAAATAATACCACTATTGTGATCTTCTTTTCATCACTAGCAATTTAAAAATCGGTTGTTGTTTTGATAGTTGCTGTTTTCGTGCTGTGCCTAGCCCGAAAGCCCGATTGCATTGGATCTATTAGTTTATCTGTATCAAGGTATGTGATAAATTGCTTGTGGACGATCCGTTCAAGAGGTTTGGAAATGGCACAAAGAATTGAGATTGGACGATAGTCTTTTGGAGAGGATGGGTTGCGTACTTTGGCGACAGGGTGAATTATTGCATTTTTCCAACAATCGGGAAATATACCCACTAGGGTGACCAGAAAAAAACACTTTTGGGTTTTTCAGGAGTGAAGGGCAAACAACGGTAGTTTATACGATTGTAGAAGCCAGATTTTTTTTTTTTTAATTTCAAACAATATTTAGAGGTGGCCCATCGTCTTTGAAGTTCTTATGTAATTAACATGGGCAAACTCAACTTTTTTTTCATTTAAGATTTTAACCACGAAGTTATCCACTTTTTAATTTGAACTTTCAATATGTTGTTCTTGAGGTTCTAAGAATCCACATAATAACATTTTTTCAATGAAAAATTCATAAAAAACATTAATTACGGTTGCTTGAAAAGTGCCATTTTCACTGTTTTCTACTGTTTTCAAAGACTAATAACGGCCGTAATAATATACACCTTATACTGAAATTTTGAGAATATTTTCCTCGAAGGTTGAAGATCATATTTTCTAAAAAAGTAGATTAGGAAAAATATAAATAAGCCTGCAATAATGAAAACAAATCTGAGTAAATTTTTGAAATTTGACAGGTCTACGACTTAAGCTGTTTAATTTTCGGGGCGGAGCGCTCATCAGCTCGGTCATAAAAGTCGATCCCAGTGGGTCCTGACACAATAAGCTCATAAAGCAGACCCTTTTTCGGCAAGCGTTCTTTAGCCATATTTCCCTTTCTCAGAAAAGTGAGTAATAATAATTCAGGGGACGCTAACTAATCCTGTTATAAAGTCATATCGATGAAAAGAGCTGAGGTTGAACCTTTACGATCGACTCTTCACTTACCGAAATTGTCAGCTTTTGCAATGACAACTTTCAAAGACGATGGGCCACCTCTAAATATTGTTTAAAATTAAAAAAAAAAAAATTTGGCTTCTACAATCGCATAAACTACCGTTATTTGCCCTTCACTCCTAAGAAACCCAAAAGTGTTTTTTTCTGGTCACCCTAATACCCACCTGGAGCGATGTGTTGTAAATATGTAGTAGGATAGGGAAAATTACTGGAAGTGCAAGTTGAATCGTCTTAATTGATATGCCATCTGTACCTACAGCGTTAAACTTAATTGCCAAAACCGTTTCCAAGAGTGCTTCAGGGTTTATATCGGAAAAATAAAAATCGGTGACGTGAAATGTTGAGCTCTGTAAGCTGAGAGCAGAGGGCCTTATAGGGCGTGATGGGGGCAAAGTGACAAATATATTTAAGAGTTCATTAGGAGGGAAATGATTAATAGTAGATTCATGTTTAGGAGGTATGAGGTATAAACGCCTAAGTAGATGCCAGATGTTTTCATTTTCATTTCTGTTTTTGATGGAGTTATAATTGTATTTGTTTGATTCATCCCTAAGTTTGGTTTGTACTAAATTTCTTAGTTTGCGAAACTGAGTTTGGAATATAGGATTTTTTTGTACGTTTATCCAGTCTACACATGTTCTCACGTTCCTTCATGAGATTTTTTATTTCGAAAGTAATCCAGGGAGCAGGTTTTTTATATTTATTAGGAATATGTATCTTCGCAAACTGGTCGAATGCTTATATTGAATAGTTATTTAAGTAATTAAGTTTATTATTAATATCAACCTCAAGTATCAGTTTCTCCCAGTCGAAGGTCATTAGGTGTTCCTGACATTTAATCTCGTCAACATTTGATAAATTTCGAATCTGCTTTTTAATCTGACTAATTGGCTGAGCATAAGAAATTTGATATTTATGAGGTCATGGCTAGAAAGAAACGGAATAGGATGTTGGCCATATGAGTCTATTTTATGTAAGTCATCAGCTATCATTAAGTCTATGCGTGTGCTAGATCGATCATTATGATGAGTCTCTACTATCCCATAACTCTTTATGGGATACTATTGTTAGCCCGGATGAGTGCAACATAGAAGTTAGGTATTTCGTGTCATAGCTAGCCACATTTAAGTTGGTGTTGAAATCTCCGGTGAGAACTACAGGGTTTGTATAAAAAGTATCGGGAAAAGTTTCGGAAAAATAGATTTATTTCAGATATTGCTACAAAACCCTAAAATTCTTTAAAGTACATCCCTTGAGCGTCGACACACTTTTGCCAGCGGCTTTTCCACGAATCTAAGGCTCCCTGGTAGGCGGATTCCGGAAGGACCTTGAGGGTACGCGTTCAAGCTTCTTCGAAGGAACTTGGTGTCCCATGGTGGTGTCCTTTGAGGGAGTATTTTACTTTTGGGAACAGAAGAAACCCTGCTGAGGCCAAATCGCGACTGTAAGGGAGTTGGGGAATCCTCGCGATGCCCTTTTTGTTAGGTAGTCGGTCACCTTGGAGCAGGTGTGAAATTGGAAATTGCATCACGACAATGCACCCAGCCACACCTGCTCCAAGGTGACCGACTACCTGACGTAAAACGGCGCCGCGACGATTCCCCAACCCTCTTACAGTCCCGAATTGGCCCAACCAAACTTTTTTCTATTCCCCAAAAAAATCCTCCCTCAAAGGACACCACAATTGGACCCCAAGTTCCATCGATGAAGCTTGCACGCGTTCCCTTGAAGACGTTCCGGAATCCGCCTACGAGGGAGCCTTCGAGTCGTGGAAAAGCTGCTGGCAAAAGTGTGTCGACGCTCAAGGGATGTACTTTGGAGAATTTCAAGGTTTTGTAGCAATATCTATATTAAATATATTTTTCCGTGACTTTTCTCGATACTTTTTATACAAACCCTGTATATTATTAAAATTAGTGACATGCACAAAGATTTCGGATTCCAGTTCCGTACCGTAGGGAGCATTCGGAGGTTTATAAATTACACCAATAACAAACTGTCGGTAGCTACTGAAATTTTCATAAGCAGAAATTCAACAAGAGGGCAATAAGCAACCGAACCAACTGCCACCACTACTCCATTCAAACTATCAGGCACGTATAAGCAGACACCACCCCCTCTCCGTTCATCTCTGTCCCTACGAAAGAGCACGTAATTATCATGGGTAACAAAGCTAGAGGAATAATTAGGTGTAAGCCATGTTTCAGAAACTGCAATAATGTAAGTAAGTAAGTATACCATTAAGCCATTTCCCTTTCAGGGTAGGCGTGACACTACCCGATTCGGGTAGTGTTTCTATGTGGATAGTTTCTTGTAGTAAATAACTACAAGTGTGGGCTCACCACATCCACGATGTGCCAACAGCACGCAGTATTCTCGAATGGTCACCCATCCAAGTACTAACCGCGCCAAACGCTGCTTAACTTCAGTGATCTCACGAGAACTGTTTTTTTTAGCGTAATAATAGAAGTAAATATAGCCCATGTCGTTTCATAGTAAGCTAAACAGTTTAAGTAAAGCATAAATAATAATAGTTATCCACCTCAGCGAAAACTTAAGGCTTACAATAGTTATCGTTAGGTTCAGATTTAAAGAGCTATAAGGTGATCTCTGAAAAGCAAATAACCTGGAGGTAAAACCGATGAAATCTTCATTATACCACAATATCTCAAACAAAAATACGATAAGTTTTTTCTGGCTACTAATTGTAGGCAGCATTATTCTACACATTAAATGCATTCTTAGCGATAATGTTAGCAGAAAAACTGAAAATGTTAACGTGACGAAGAACATACACTCACTCACTTCCTGAGTTGTCACAGTCGAAGGGCATCAAGATCTTTGAGATACCCAAGAAAAATGCTCGGCGCTTCATCCTCCTTCCTACTGAAAATGTTGCCCCCAGCGATCCAAATGTACTTAATTTTCTTGCTTCTTTTCATCTCAAGGGCAGCACTGTAGATCTGCCGATTATATTTGGAAAGTGATTCTCTGATATAAAGAGGTTGCTCATCACACCAACCAATCGTTTTAGTTGAGACGCTACGCTTCTTTTTATATTGCTCAATTAACAAAACACAGGTAGATCTTAGATTAATTTTCAACATTACTATAGGTGGCAGTGGGGAGGAGGCAGCGTTTTTAATATTAGATCTGAGCCTATAAATCGATGATGTACCATCTTTTCCAAATGGCACATCCTGGGTTTTAGCTATTTGACACATGATAGCGGCCAAGTCTTCAGATGGTATGACCGGTAGTCCATGTATCTCGATCGTAGTGCTAAGAGCCTCTTGTTCAAGGAAGTTGCATCTTTTCGTCAAGGTTTCAACCTGTTACACCAGAACGTGACTTTTTATGTCAGTTGATTCAGTTGTCGTTTTGAGTTTAATAATATCAGTTACGTTATTAGAGGTAGTTTCCTCGATAGTGATGATAGGCTTGGTATTTTTCATAACATCCTGCTGCATTTCTTTAATCGAGGCATTAAGGTTGTTATTAAAGGCCGTTTGCTTCGCCTCGAACGATTCAATCATAGCAGTGATCTTAGCAAGTCCAGTTTCCTGTTCCTTCACAATTGCATTGGAGATAGCTGCTTGTACCTCAGGCCATAATGTAACTGAGAACGTCCCGGAGATGTTTACTTCACTGTGAACTGATTCCAATGATACCGAAT
The DNA here is from genome assembly GCA_932195095.1 of Andricus curvator. NCBI lineage: Eukaryota > Metazoa > Arthropoda > Insecta > Hymenoptera > Cynipidae > Andricus > Andricus curvator. The sequence goes on from CAKNYM010039851.1 coordinate 120,498, forward strand.
TGGAAGATTTAGAGCGTTTAGAATTGTTACCAAAGTGCACTTTTTGCAACAGCAAGTCTTCGAATTCTTCTTAATCTTCACCACGTCATTTGATGAGAGATTCAAGGTATATAAGTAAATTATGTCCTAAGGTATATAATATGATCAAGTACACCACACTTGCATGCAAATGAGTCAGCTGTTCCTCTTGCTATCAACTCACTACGCATTTCGCAGGTAACCATCTTGTAAAAGACCGAGAAGATTGACAAGCAAACCTAATTTAACAATCCGGTCACTCACGTAGAGACGACATTACCGTACCAATGTCAAAAACTTTTCCTTATTTATGTCATAATAAAATCAAAATATAAATAGAATTTGTTTATAATCATGCTAATTTCAGTCTTTTTAGACAAGTTCCACACGTTACAGCGCGAGTTGAAGTTAAGGTACAAAATCTAGGAAATTGTCGGCGATCACGGATCTCGCGGCCGTCAGTGTAATCGCCGACTAAAATTTGACGCAGATACGCTTGGGTATTTTTAGTCATATTTCAGAAACCCATAAAGATATTTCAAGCTTCATTGGCTTGAATTGAAGATAAGACCTTGAAACTATGTGGTATACATTTTAGAATTTCGCTACCATTTTCCTAGGTCATGGCATGAGTACAAAATTCGAGAAATTCTTGGTCTTTATTTTTAACCTTCTCACGAGGTATATTCTATTCAAAATATCAAAAATGTCTATTTTAAAGGTTATTCGAAGTGAAATTTCATAAACCTTACAGTTTTTAAACAAAGTTTCTTCCTTTTTATTTTAAAATTAATCAGGTTTCAAAGTGTACATAGGCTTGAATAAATAAAACTGCAACTTCTGTAGCATGCTTTTCTCAGTGTAAGTATTCCAAATTAAAAGTTTATCAATTTCTATTTGTTCTTACAGAAATAAGTTCCGATGACGACTCACCTCATCACTCGCGCTCGCGCTCGCCCCAGCGTAGCCAACCTACTTCGAGCCAACGAAGCCGACCAGCTGACCAATCTGCGGTAGGTAAGTCACTTTTTTTCATGTCACTCGTTACAGTTACGTTACGCAGCAAACAAATTAACTCATTACAGTTACATCTTTAGTAATTCACTACAATAATCTCGCAACAATTTATATCACGTCAATGTGACACTTTTTCCGTATACATCAGTTTAAAATCTCATAAAATTCTCTTTAACATAAAGTTGTTTCCTTGAAACTATTTGGTTGCAATTTATGTATTTTATTAAAAACTTGGCTTGTTTGGTATTAAAATTAATCCTTTTTAGATAATAAACTAATTCATTAAAAACTAATGTTTTCAGTTGTACATTCATCATTTTAGTTCAAAACTCATATCTGTGGTTGAAAATGTAACTATTTTGGTTGAAAATTAATTTTTTAAACTGAAAATTTAACTATTCCACATTTAGATTACATATTTTAAATATCCGCGCCCGCTTGTAGATGTGGCAGGGATCGGAAACTTTTAGGTTAGACCCGCGGTTAAAAGGTTCCTTAAGGTTTCGGGTCCGAACTGGTCCCTTTCATTTCTTAAGGGTTTGGGTCGGGACCCGAACCTTTTACATTCATAAGGGTCCAGTTCCAAACCGGACACTTTAATTCATTACGTGTCCGGGTCCTAGACCGGACCTTTTAAGTTCTAAAGGTTTCGAGTCTGGACCCGGACCATTTAATTTCTTATGGGTCTGGGTCCGGACCGAATCATTGAGGAACCCTTTAATATCGGGTCCAACCTAAAAGGTTCCTTGAAATATATTTGAGAAATGTACAAAGGCGATTTGAAACAGAGAGGATGGCGCAGTTCAGTTGAAGGTATTGAAATTATTGAGTTTACTTGAGATTGCACAAAGGATTTCGACGGGAAATAAAGATGCACAGAAGAGTTGTACTGTACATTTGTTCTGCGCGGTGAAGTTACAAGGCATTTTCGGCTGGACATCAGAGTTCAATTTCCACATACGGCTGCGCAGTAAAGTTTCACGGCACATATTACTGCGCAGTAGAGTTGCATTGCACATACAGCTGCGCAGTGCAGTTACATGGCACTTACAGATACGCACTATAGTTACACGGAACTCATGGATGCACAATAACGTTAGGGGTACTTTCAGATGCGGTTTAGAGTTACATAGCACATACATCTACACAGTAGAGTTCCATGGCACATACGGATATGCAGTACAGTTATGCGGCATTTATGGCAGCGCAGTAGGGTTAGGGGCACTTAGAGATGCGCAGTATAGTTCCATGGCACCTAACGATGAGCATTAGACTTCCATGCCACTTGCGGATGTGCAGTAGTTACATGGCACTCATGGCTGCGCAGTATTGTTGCGCAATGAAATGCAAACAAGCCATGCAATGTTGAATTAAATTAGAATTACATTATGAATTGATTAATTTATCGATTGTCGAATACAATTATGCGTTCAAAATGTTTAAAATCCCAAAATTTGACATAAATTTTGAAAATTGTATTAATCTGGCAGATTTCAATGAGAGTCAGTGCAATGGTTTTTTTTAATAGTAGAATACGAATTTGAGGTAAAAACCATAAATTAAAAAATGCAACCTAAATTTTGAAAATGATATGTAAATGGTAGATTTACATGAACGACAGAAAGTCACCGAAAGCAAATTTGAGGTCCAAATTAAACAATTTGAAAATTTGTCCCATATTATGAAAATTTCATTAAACAGATATGTTACCGTGAAAGTCAGAGCGAGGGGCGTTTTCGGAGCACAGAACTTAAATTTGGTGTCAAAAGTTTGAAACTTCAAAAGTTGATTAAAATCTCGATGATTTTAATTAATTTTCTGATTCTCATGAAGTCATAATGAGGAGAATTTTCGAGTCTAAGAATACAAATTAGGGGTCAAAACTAAAAAATTCCTAAATTTAGCTCAAGATTTGAAAAATTAGACTAAATTGGTTGATTTCCGTGAAAGCGAAACAGTAACGGGGCGGTGGAGTCTCAAAATACAAATTTTGTGTAAAAATACAGAAATTCCAAAGAGAAACATAATTTTTGGAAATTCTATCTAATTGATAGAATTCCACGAAAGTCAGTACGAAGGGGTTTTTCAAGTCACAGAACATGAATTCGAATTCAAAATTTAAAAGAGCATCTCCAATTTTTTTAATTTGATTACATGAGTGGATATCTGGAAGTCAGTACGAGGGGGTTTTAAAGTCACAGAACACCAATTCAATTTAAAAATACAAAAACCCAAAGAAGCGACTTGAATTTTGACAATTTTGACAATTCTAAAAGTGGACTTAATTTTGGAAAATGTTATTATATTAGTAGATTTCTATGAAAATCGAGTGCGAGGGTGTTTATCGAGTAACAGAAGAAAGAAAGTTGACATGAAATTTGGGAAATTGTATTAAATTGGTAGATTTCTGAGAATTCCATAACGAGGGAATTTTTTGAGTCTCAAAATAGGCATGTTTACCCTAAATTTGTTTTGTAGAACTCAAAAAAACTCTCCTACTGACTACATTGACAAGATTCTCACAGTTACAGTAAAATTTTTGAATTTTTACCTTGAATTCGTTTTATTTTACTTGAAAAATCCCCTGGTACTAACTGTAATGGAAACCCAGTTTCATGGAAATCTACCAAATATGCAAAATTTACGAAATTTGAGTAAAATTTGAGTAAGATCTGTTGCAGTATCTTCGTCAGCCATTGTTTTATCTGACTGTCGTAAAGACTCTTCTTCACCGCCATCAAGTCATAAATGACGCATCATCATCCTTTGGTTCAATTTCTTCAGGCAGTGATTGTTGGGTTTCGTCTTTTACTTCAGGCGATGGTTTCTCAATTTCAGCCTTTGTATCAGGCAACACTTGATTAGCTTCTTCATTAGTAGAATCTTTAGTGATGTTTACTAGGCTCTGTAATGATTTTCGGATGGCTGTTTTTCATGATTCGGCGTATAACATTCTTCTTCTTGGTAAAATCCATGTTGATGTGACTGCATCTCAACCAGTACTGATAAACTGCTTTTGCTGCCCATAAAAGTCATAGTTTTTTAAATATCTCTAAGTAAATACAAGAAATTTTGCAAAAGTTTTTTCACAAAAGTTGCAGGTCTAATGAAAATATACATATTCGATCATGAGCACTTTTCCTCTAGGATTGATAGCTTCTCATAAATTCGCTACTGAAATTTCGTCGAGTAAGTGTTTAGTGGGCACAGATATAATGTTGGTCAAAACTCTACCCCTTTCCAATATCTCGTGGGGAGCGGGAAGGCACCCCTGGGGCTAGTCACAAAAATAATGAAGGTCACACCCCTAACCTTTTCCAACGTCTTGTGAGTGGGCCAAAGGGCACCCGTGTCATGGTCACAGAAATAATGTTGGTCATACCCCTGCCCGCTTCTAACGTCTTGTAGAGGGGAAGGCCGCCCCTGTGACTAGTCACAGAAAAATTAAGGTCACACCTTTAACATGTTCCAATGTGTTTTAGTCCTTGACATTGACTAGCAAGATGGCCGATACTGCACTCAAATCTGTTACACTTCATCAAATTGATCACTAACTTTCTAAGAAAATATTACTTGAAAGAAAAGCGTATCACAAGAAATATTTATCTCGATGGGATCTACAAATTTGTTTGAAGCATTTTTCCAAATTTTGCATATTGGCTGAGACAAACACAAAAAACTATGATTTCCATGTATTTTTCATGGTTTTTACTATGAAACGGAATTCACAGCAATGTTTACTACCATATTCGTAATCAGCGCGTCAAAATACATATGTACAGTGAGTTAAAAAAAAATTTCAGAAATTTGTTAACTGAAGGTTACACAATGTACACAAGGTTACACAATTCCATTTTGAAGATAGTGTCTTATCTTGAATCTCTCAGAATAACACCTATTCAAATTCAAAGACTTACAATTAGTAATAAACTGCAGTTGTAATAAAATTTCAAGTGTATTAATTTTCCATTGTAAATGCGCAAAATTTGGAAGAGCAACTTTTTATGCTTTAATTTGTATGTTATAAAGTACAGTTTTTTTGCCTTTAAAGTTTAAATTTCTTAATTTTAGTGATAGAAATGAAAGAGTTTGAGATATTTTTATAAAAGATACTGGCAGATGAAAAATAGACGTACAAAGTTTCTTACTGACGCATTTTTAAATTCTATGAAAAATAAGAAAATTAGATATATATGATTTTCGGATAGAAAAAGTTTAATTTTGAACGTTAAAATTAGTAAATTGATTCATTTCAAGCAGATTCAGAATCGTCTTAAAAAATTAATTATTGTTAAATTTGTAATACTTGAAGTACAGTTGAATTTTCAACATCATTAATTGATGTGTATTTACGGTTGAGCAACATAAGACATTCTTTTCAAAATAATTATTTATGATACAAGAACCCTAAGTGGGACTTTTTCGGCCGAGTGTACGCCTCGACTCCGACTCGTACTGCAATTCACACGAGGCAAAGTGCCACTTAGGGGCCGAGTGTAACACACTATTTTTCATCACGCCAGTCATCATAAGTGCTAATAGCTTGCATAGAGTCCTCAGCTGAAAACCCAAGAGGAAATCCAATCCAAACCAATCCAATCAAATTCACTCGAATTCGATCAAATCCAATACAATTCAATTCAAATCAAGTCCATTCAATTCCGTTTAATTTCGTTCATTTCCATTCATTTCCACCCAATTCCATTCAATTCCATTCACTTCCATTCAATTCCATCCCATACAATTCCATTCCATACAATTCCATTAATTTTTCTTTAATTTAACTGAATTCCATTCAATTCCATTCAGTTCCACTCGATTTCATTCAATTTCCGAGAAGAAGGACGAGTACTGCATTTATTTACTCTAGGCAATGTGCCACTTAGGGGCGTCTCCATGCCAAAGTTGGGATCACTGCACTCATCGTACCATAAAGTACAGATTCAAATGTCGGTCAGCCAATCAGATCACAGTGTCAGTTACTTTATAGTACGCTGTACCCTAAGTAAAAATTTCACGGCCGATGCTAAAAAGTGAAAGTCTTCTCACATATGCAAAGTATATTGCCTCTGTCAAGATTTGTACTTGTACCTCGGCGTATTTGTAGTAGCATCGTCATTCGAGTGACCCGAAAAGTAAAAATTGCGCCGACTCAAGTCTTGTTCTTCCGAGAAAAGAAGTTGACATGTACATTCTTCTGGAGTGCAAATGAAATTTTTCACTGATAATATGTCTCCAATACATTTAGAATTGAAAAGGAATTGTGCAAACTTTTCATTTATCCAATTTGAATTTTTGCGGAAACCTGACTATCGCAACTAGCGCTACCTAGCGGCAGACTGACTACAGCTGATTTAGTTTGATGATCACATGCCGCTAATGTAGAGTATTCAAGAGCCCTTCAGTAGTGACCCTATCACCCAAAAGATGGCGTAAACCAAGCAAATAAATATGGCTACAGAGCAATAATGTAACGGTTGTATATCTGGAATCGTAAGAATTTTTATAAATTCAGAATTTTCGAAATATGGCCTCGATATAGTCGTTTGAATGATTCTTTTTGAAAACTGTCATTAGTGAGACAATCGTAAGAAATTGAATTTTCGTAGTGGCTAGCGCCCTAGATATTATTTTAAACAAATCCCTTTTTTTATTTTAACCAGATTGAAAAGCCAAATTAGGTCAATAAACAATGCGACAATAGTTCCCCTTTTCCGTAGCTGCTTTCGTGGAAAAAAGCCATAGTCTGGGTGAGTTTTTGGAGGCCTAAATTCTCCCCTGAAAAAATGGCGCCCAACTCTTAACCTAACCACAAATTAAGACAAAAATTTTCTTTGAGAGGGCACCCATATCTACCGGAGATAATTGCAATCACTAATCTGGCACATTTTTCACAAGAATTAGTGATTCCAATCAGGAGTCTATGTATATAACGTTTACTAAAGATTATCTTGGATGCACGCGGTTTTCTGTTCGAGAGTTACTCCGAATCAGTTTCGATGTTAGTTCCTGAGTGAATTTCGACAGAAATTAGAATGAATTGTGATGTAAGATTTTTTTTGTGCGCACATAGTATAATACCGAGAATCACGGGTAATGTCACGCCTACCCCGAAAGGGAAATGGCTTAATGGTATACCTGAGTGTCGATGGATGGAAAAAGAGGATTTGTTATCCTGGCTGCTCTGAGCGCTGGACTTGAAGCAATTACAAGCAGATAATCGGTTTACCCTTGTAATTGTTAAGAATCCAAACTTTTTTTTTTAGAACTAGGACACTCAATTGAATTTCGCATGACTGCGCATGTACTTACACCACCTGTTGAATTTTTAGAAATAATAACCTTGTCCTGTTCTTGCATGTACATATATATTATCATAATAAGTATGTCAACTAATTTGAAAAGATGATGATTGTCTATACTCTGATCTTATCCTAGGCGGTTATCCTCAATTCTATTGGTGAATATAATAATAATAATAAAACTGTTGTCACCTCCAACGCCGAACAGAATTTTTGGGATTTAAAATTAATACAAAGTATTACTGAGATGTGCACAGTTAGAAGGGTACCATCTGTAGGCATCTAAAATTTGACGTGCACAATGTTGGGCTCGATAATTATAATCAATACCTGATAATAATTAGCAGCATCTTAAAAAGTTTATAGCTACAATAAAAATTTTCAGTTTCGCATAAGCAATTTTAAAATAGTTCAGTTTTTCAGTCCTTGAGAATCAATTGAAAAAATTATGAAACCATTTATATATGAAATAAGTTATAAAGCACCAAAATAGATGGTAGTGAGAAATAATGTCTAATACATTAAGGGCTTTCTAATTTTTGATTTTCCATTATTAAAAGTTTGATGTGTAATTGTAATTTTAAACACTAGATTCAGAAGAGTTAAGAAGTTAATTTTAGTCAATAAATGTGCAATTTTTCTTGACAACTAAATTCATAATTATAACCACATTCAAAACTCATGATATATGAAAATACGATTGTGTACTTCAAAAAAGATGTAATAATCTGTTTCTTGTTGCAGAGTTGAGTTCACAATTCGATAGCTTACCTTATGATGACCCTACACCTGGTTTTTCTCGTTGCGGACCTTCCTCTTCAGACAGACATTCTCCAGAAAGGACTCTTCCACTTTTCAGAACTCATTCTTCCACCAGGCCTCCTCTTCCTGCCGAGCCTCCTCTTCGTGACAGGTCCAGGTCTCCTTCTTCCGGGCGTCTTCCCTTAACATCACTCGGATTTAAACTTGAAGATCTTACATCTATTCGAGTTATTCCAAACAAGTATCCGAACCGGATATTCGAACTGCGAAAATACATTTTTCCTCCCGAAAAACAAATTCAATTAAAATCATATAAAGAGCTCCATAAGCCCATGCCAAATGAAGAAACAATGGTTTTATCATCGTCCAATGGTGACGTCTTTGCAATATTAGACTTTACAACAAGAGAAACGGTTTTTCGTGGAATATATAAACCTCTTAGTGTCCGGGAAAAGCGGGTGAAAATCAACATTTACAATGGCGCGGTTGATGTATTGACCTCACAAGAAATCGCGGAATCTCCGCTAGGTTCCTCGAGCACACTCGCAAAAAAATATAAAGTAGTACGTGTGTGAAACATAATTCTTTCCGCCGCAAATTCGTTAGAAAAAATCTGTCTGATGCACGCGTGGAAACTTTCGCTTTCCTCTAAATTTTAATTAATTAATTTTATTAACCTCGACTGAACTGTCTCAGAAATGCGAGATTTTCTATATTATTTTCAACTTTATTACATTAAATGTGTATGTGTCTGTGTACCTCACACCGGGACTGCTTATTCAGATATTTAAAATAAAGAGCAAATTTCATTCTTTATCATTATTTTATTTCACTACAATAAGAAATGTATACAAAACATTATTCATAGGTAATTAGAGAATTTTCCTTTCCACCTCTTTTACATATGGGGCATTATTTCTCAAGTGTACCCACTCAATCAAAAAAGTTTCCCATCTAAGTTGACCATGGGAAAACCGAAAACGGTTTGCTATCGGATAGTAGTCTATGTGAGAAAAGTTTTGTCATTTGGATTGATATTTACCGAAAGGTAGGGGGTAAAAAGTTTTGTTTTCCTGTAGATATCGTCCATTTCTGCGACAACTCTTCTAATGGCGATGAAAGAAATTCCACCCAATACAGTTTAGATAGGTTTTTGCACAAATTTTACTTTCTTCATAGAAGGACGTTTTTTCAATCTTTTGGGACAGAAGGAAAGATTAAATTTTTCCGTTTAGGAAGCTTAAGATTGAAAAGTACAATTTAATCTTTTATTGGTAAAAATAATCGTTCAGAGCATCAGCGCGTGCGCCCAAGCATCATAGGGTATACGGGAGCACCTACAACTTATTTTCGTCAATCAATTGTTTTTCTTTCCAATCTTGAAGTACTTAAAGGAATGAATAAAAAGTTACAATTGTCGTAGAAAAAACATTTTTTAATGGTATTAACATATTTAAAAATCGCCAGAAGAATCGGAATATTCTTAAAAAAACACTCATGGCTTATTTTCATAAATGAAAAATAAAACTCCTACTTTTTGAACCTAAGAATTCTTGAAAAGAAAAACGTTAGCTTTATTTCGAGAAGAGAAAGGAAGAAATATGCCTTTTTCAAAAAAGTAAAATTTGTGTTGAACTCTTATTTTTTAAGGTCAAATATTAATTGCTTCAAAAAATTCTCATGATTAATGGTAAGATATTTGTCAGGGAGGTCAAGGTCATTCTTGAAATAACTTTCAACGAGAAATTCAATGGTGACCTTTATATGTACCCAGGTTATACATAAGTACATTGTAAACTTGAAAGGGGGTTTCCTATGGAAAAAATCGACCTTGAAATGACCCTAAAGATCATTGTCAAGGTCATGCTTGAGGTTACTACTGAATTTGAAATGCTTCTATTCCCAGAGGCATGCAGACCTTGTTTAAGTTTAAATGACCTTAGAGTGCCCTTGAAGGTCATATTTTACCTGAGGAAATATTCAGTCGTCCCGGGATTTTGGTGACACCCTGTAGATTCAAATGACACCATTTTTTCTTAATTAACTGCTATTCAATGGTACAACATTTTGCCCAAGCTTTTATTATTTTTTGGAATTAAACAACAACTGTATGCGTCTAATATCTTTTATAGAATTTTTGAAAACGTAATCGGTGTCGTTAAATTCGACTAGCTCAGAAAAATTTTGCTTGGCAATTTATTTATGTTTGCATAGGTAATTATTCTTAACGTAATTCTTCATTAAATCCGCTTCTGTATCTGTATTGTCAAAATTTTTGAGTTGTCTTCTTTATTATTTACAAAATTTAATAATTTTTTGAAATTATTATTATTCATTTTATAGATTTCTAGGTTTTTTAATTAAAAGGCTTTTTTAAAATATTTTTTTATTCATATAATTGTGATGAACACGAAGACCGGGAGCATTTCAAAATTTTAATTTTTTTACTTATTTATATTTTTCTTATAATGAGATCTTAAACTTTTTAGATATTAAGTTTGTTAACGTTTTTTTAAATTTCGAAACCTTTTTGTTTTTTATATAATTTCGAAGAACATAACAACATTTTTAATCACGTTTTCTGCATTATTCGTTTAGATGAAGGGAAACAGGAGCTTTTTCTATTTATTATTTTTTAGTTATTGTACAGTTGTTGTAATAAAATATGTTTACATTCTCATTCATGAGAGTGTCGTGTAATCGCCCAAATTTTCGATCTCTAGTTATCAACGGATCTTTACGTTTCAGTACTCACAAAGTCCGAAAATCATAAAATGTTGTCAGTCACTATCTGCCTGTATGTCTGTATGTTGTGTGTTTACCTGAATGTTGTAGCCAGGCTAACTTTTGAAGGATATGTCCAATCGAGTCGGCCTTTAATAAAATTTTTCAAGGTCCCAAAATCAAGGACAAGTTTTAAGTAATGGAATTTTCAATTTTGATAAAAATTTATAAAAGTTATATACTTTTCAACATTTTGAAAATTTTCAAGATGGAAAAAAAATATTATTTGATAGATTACAAAATATCATTCCAAATTTTCACTTGATATGAAATACATTTGGAAACTATTTCTATGAAATGTGCCATTTATACCAAAATTCAAAAAGTTAGATAAGTAAGTAAGTATACCATTAAGCCATTTCCCTTTCAGGGTAGGCGTGACACTACCTGATTCGGGTAGTGTTTCTAGGTAGATAGTTTCTTGTAGTAAATAATTACTACAAGTGTGAGCTCACCACACCCACAATGTGCCAACAGCACGCAGTATTCTCGAATGGCCACCCATCCAAGTACTAACCGCGCCCAACGCTGCTTAACTTCAGTGATCTGACGAGAACTGGTTTTTTTTCAGCGTGGTACCGCCGTTGGCGATCATTTTCAAAAATATGCCATTTTTGTTATTAAGAGATCCATAAATTTTAATCCTTATTTTTAGTAGATTTTAAAAAGATTCAACAAATTATTTTAATGTCATTTTTCAACTATACACAAATTGAGAATGTTCTGGATTACTTAATCATAGTAATGTTGTCTTAGAACTGAACTTTGAACGAACGGAATCAGAGCCTACGGCTTAATGTCTTTATTTACTAAATGCCAAAAAAATGTATTTTTTATGAATATTATATTGAAAAACATACCTGCTTCTTATATGCTGTTCAATTTTGTCTACATCGTTTTATTTTTTAAAAAGAATCGCCTCTTTAACTTAGTGCGAGTGTTGCAATGAGAATGTAATCGTCAAAGCCGTAGGTGCTTTGAAAACCTTCTTAAAAAAAATAATTGAAAAACAATTTCATTTCCAACATATGACTATAGTTCGTCAGGGGTTTAAATCAGTGTTTTCGATTCGAGGTACAATATTTATGATATTTGAAAAAATGTAGTTGAAGTACACGCATTAAACGTTAAAAATTACTGTAAAAATTTTCAGAGACGCGTCACTAAAGCTTTATGCAGAAGCCTTTCGTAAATTTGCCTAAACTGTAACAGAAATTTCAGCAACGGTAACTGCATAAAGCTTCAGTCACATGTTTCAGAAAATTCTGTTACAGTTGAGGAATTTTCAGTTACTGTAACTAAAAATTTCAGAGGATTAGAAAAGTTTGTCGGTTGAATAATTTGAATATAAAATATGTAGTCTATATTTGCACTGGCAATATAAATACGCCTGCGAAGTACTATGGACGTATTCACTATGGGTGTATTGCGTGTACTTTTATTGATGAAGCATAAAACGACCAAGTTAAACGCTTTTTCAAAAAGTATATTTTTACGCACAAGAAAATTCAAAGACAAGAAACTTTGACAATAAATTGAGATGGACTAAGATTACCTCAGATAACTTTGCATTACATAGGATAACTCTGAATTAGATAAAATAAAATATACGAATTCCCAGAGAAATAGTTTAATTTTGAACTACAAAAGATACATTGTTTTTACTACGATGAAAAATTTAGAAATATAGTTATTTTTGAACCAACGAGATAAAGGACACCGCACCAAATACATAGTAAAAAGGTATTTATTTAGTGTATTTGTTTGTGCCCATTCTATAAGCATTTTGCTCCCTCATGAGTATCATAAGTTTAAAAATGACTATATTTCTACATTTTTCATTGTAGTAAAAACAATGTATCTTTTTTAGTTCAAAATTAAACCATTTTTCTGGAAATTCGTATATTTTATTTTATGTAATCCAGAGTTACAATATGTAATCCAAAGTTATCTGAGGTAATCTTAGTCCATCTCAATTTATTGTCAAAGTTTCTTGTCTTTGCATTTTTTTGTGCGTAAAAATATACTTTTTTGAAAAAGCGTTTAACTTGGTCGTTTTATGCTTCATCAATAAAAGTACACGCAATTATAAAACTATAAACAAATATGATGTCATAATAATCACCGAAATGTTTGCTGACACCAAAATAATAGATGATATTTTTTCTTGGCTTTAGTTCTTGACTATTATGTGTTTTTTCCACGTCTAGATGTTTACCTACTAAAAACAGAAATTTCTAGAAGTGAGTCACTAAGGACTTGAATGCCTCTATCACTCATGCGCACATAAAGCCTCTTTACGAAACGTGGCAGTTTCATGGCAAAAATTTCCACGATGCGAATTGACTCACAGAAATCTGATGAATGTTAGTATACATAGCAGTACAAATATTTCCAAATTATTAGTCGAAATTTAGAAAATCTATTCAATACCAAGAGGAAAAATGAAAATCGCCAGCTACATACTAATTCTAAAACATTTGGTTCTACTGGATTTTGTTGGTAAGTTTAATTAGGCTGACCATACTAATAATTTTTATACTTATATCCACTTTCTGAGGCTTATGAGCCATATAGTTTCAATGTTTCCTAACTGCGTTTAATCTTTTCGCTTGGTGACTAACCTCCCTTTACTTGATGCAAAATAAAAGTTTTTTAAATGTTTTTCTACCAGGGTTGATCCAATTTTTTCAAACTGATCAACATCAACCCGTGCCCCGGGGTTTCAAAATTATAATGGGCTTTTCAATGTGAATAGCTCTGTTCTCGAACAAATTGAAAATTTAATTACTTGTTATTACCTTTTTATAAATGAGAATTTAGTCGCCTTCTAAGGAATCTTTAGGAAATAATTTCCACCCAATAAATTTTGATTTTGACCGATCTCATCCCCTTTTATCGGGCCCGGAAAATGCCCCAAAAATGCAAAATAGCAGTATGAATAATTAGCCAAGAGCGTTACCGGATATTTTATAAATAGTAGATAATGTGCCAACGAGAGAAGACAGCGACTTTCGGTGAGCGTTAGCTCTTAGAAGTTTCTGGATTAGAAGTTTATGCTAACGCATTCAAAGTCTAAATTATATATTCCAATATGGTAGATCCAATATGGCGATTGACAATTTGAAATTTTTGTTGATATTTCATGGACATTTATATGACGGATTTAAAAAATTTGTGATTATAATTCGAAATTCGAAATCACAAAATCCAATATCGCTGATCCAATATAGCGACTGATATATCATGTTCAAATTTGTTTGAACTAGATTAATTTAGGATTGAATACTATAGAACATTACTTTGCACAAATTCTAATTGTGCAAATTCCGTGCGACTTGAGTGCCAATTTTGCACAGACTGGCCTAACAGATTTCCCCTTTTTCCAAGAGACCGGGTTTTCAAGAATTCTGATTAAAATTGAGGAGTCAATGTTACAAAATCCAATATGTCTGCTCTGGTATGGCGGTTGACAATTATAATTTTTGTTTACTGCATGCAACTTTGTATTTAGGGTTTTTTGCAGTTTCTGCTTATGAATCTGAATTCAAAATTACAAAATTGAATAGTTTGATCAAGAATGCCTATTTTGAATTTCATGTAAAAATTACATTATTTACTAAGGCCGTTATGAAACTTTCTATTCAGGGGTTTACGCAATGGGAAAAAAAATAATTTTCTAAAGTAATGATATTCGGGAAATAATTGGTGAATCAACTAACTGGGGTTGCGACAATTTTAGGAGGTAAGTAAGATATTCCTGATTCACTTTTGAAGTGCAACAACAAAAAGGGCGATATACGTACAGGGTCAACTCAAACTTCACAAAATTTAACTATTTTCATACAAAATATGGATTAGTAAGCTCATAGGTAAATAATGACCAGAATCTTGCGCTACTGACAATATGAATGAATAAGTTTGACTGTCAGGCACAACTAAAATTTCACAAAATGTGACTAGATGCACAGGCAACATTGATCAGCGAGCTTATTGGTAACTATTGACAAGAATTTTGCTCTAGTAACAATTTGTTATATTGCATAGTCAATAAACTTGACATTCAGAGCCAACTAAAATTGGGTTTGCACTTTCGAGGGTCAGGCTAATAAAATGCCAGAGGTTTCACACGAATTAAGTAAGATTGAATATACCGGGCGGATTTGTTGGACATTAAGAATACAACTGGATTCATCCTCCTCGCGATGATCCTCGGCTCGGCTGGGTGTCAGTTCCTCAAGGACAGAGCGAAGTTGCAACCACGTTTCAAAATTCACAATTCACGACAATTGGACCGACTTAGTATCTCAGCGACAGTTACAAAAAGAGAACGAGTTTCGACTAGACTTTGAAAATTCTCGGTTACACAAAATTGAAGAAGGCAACGAAGAAACTGACTGGTAAGTTACCGAATATACGAGAATTTACAAGAAAGTTATATGAAGAATTCTGAACCAATTACACCTTCTTCTGGTAGAGGAAAGTTTTCATCAATAATATATAAAAGGTGTTTCCTCCCGAGATAATTTAGATATGTTGCACTGTTCGATTTATGTTTGTTAATCCCTATCACAAAGTTTTTTAAAAATCGATGAGTCGGTTGATTTAATGGTAGAGTTGATTCTTTTATCAGATTGAGTGAAGATCAAGAATCTACGAGTAATCTGTATTTTTTCTTTTTCGTATGGATTGCAGTTGTCCACATATTCCTGATATTATCATATAGAGAGTACTATTGTATCATTTATAAGCAGGGTACATAACAGGGTACAAAATCCAAACTAATAATGAAGTCTCTGTACCAAAATTCATACATACCAAAATTGCAGAAATCTAAATATTTAGCCTGGGTGCGCCAAGGCTCCCCCTAGTAATTGTCGGTTGGGAACCGTGCACTCCTTTGTGCCCGGGTAAAACCATACGTGATTTCTAGTAACTAACAAAACAAAAAGTCTAAGCAAATTAATCCGGTAAGTTTCCGGAAATCACTCGAGAACCTACCGGTTACTTACCGGTAAGTTCTTGGCGTTCCTAACGTTAATTGTACTGCTATATATTTTTGTTAAGCTATAAGTATCGCAGAGATTTTACAATTCTAGAATTATAAAAAAATGTTGGAATATTTAATATTCATGCCTTTTATAATTCAATAATTATTATGTAGAAGCTTTCAAGTTTTTACCTAAAAAGTAATTACAGTAAAGTCTCGCGTATTTTTGCGTCATTGAAACGTAAGGATTCGTTATTTTCAAGGCTGGAGAGGCCCCCACCTCTAACGCGAGTGGGAAGGTTCTTTTTATCAGGCGACGTTCATTGGATGCCTGGCCTTGTATTGCTGCGCTTGCTCTAAGCAACTTTTTCAACTGCGCATGTGCCGAAAATGCGGTCGATTTGATATCAATAAATACTATCAATAATAAAACACATAAATAGATCCGACATTCCAAGAACTGCTGGCCCACGCAGTTTCTCAGTTCAAGGGGTGAGAGACGGTTGCGACTCTTTCATGAAAAACACCAGCAGCATAGGGACAAAGATACAGTTACTCACATGCGAGATTGCGCAATATTATGTATTCCGATTGAAAACGTTTCAGACGGTCCCGATTTGTGCAGTTGAGAATGTCGCGGTCCGTTGGCCAGTGATTTTGTTGACGTACGACGTGAAAATTGTAAAATTTCTTCGAAATAGTACAAGTTGCCAACTAAAAATCAATATAATAGAATCAAAAAGCGACTCAAATATTTCGCGGCAATTCTAGGCCTAGGCTAGGTCGAAATGTCAGCAGTCAGATAGGTTAGCATATATAGGACTGCAACTGTACACGAGTTTTTGGAGAAAATATTCTAACGGTGAAGGTAAGTGATAAAGGTCTGAAAAGTAATATTTCTCAGATGTAAAATCTATTTTCTCAGTCATGTCCCATTCTTTTCTCGGGTGAAGACCTTTCAGTGTCACGAAATACGAGCAACTTTCCAAAATTTGAGGTTACTAATTTCACGTGCCACTTACCTGAAATGTAGGAAGTTTTATTTTATTTCGTGAAACTGAAAGGTCGTCAATCGACAAAATAAGGGAACGTGACTGACAAAATACATTCTACACTTGAGAAATATTACTACTTGCACATTTACGACTTTTACGTTTAGAATACTTTCTCGAAAAAGCCTGCCTAAGGGTAGCTTTTCACGGAGCTCAAATTTGAATTTTTCATTGAATTAATATTTCACATAGGGTTCGCATGTAGGTTCTCGGCCAATCACATTTGCCATAAACCAACAAGGTAACTAGAAATGAATCCCATGTAAAATATTAATTCCACGATTAATTCAGAATTCATGATCCGTGAAAAGGTACCCTAAAGCGTGGTTCTGTTTGATCGTGGTCCTAGTTACTTCCAGTGGGACGCTTGAGGGAGGTTCGAATATAATTGGAGGACGGATTTTGTAAACGCTACTGTCGCTGTAGGATTTTTATTCAAATACAATGTTTCAATGATCGCCTTTAACAGTTTAAGCAATGCCTGATACATAGAGGTTGTAGATGTTAGGTTGGCGGCAGTGGAAGATAGGGGGAGATGGCACGACTATCTGAATCCTGCCTTCGCTCATCTTGAAGTAATGGTCAAAGTTAAATGTCCTAAAATTCTCCAATTCTCGATGTCCCCTGTTGTCCATCAACGATGTTGATTTCGAGGAGGCGGCACATATAATGAAAATAAACATCAAAACAAATCAGCCTACATTACGTTAAAAAAATATTGACGAATAGAACTGGGGAGCATCGTCCGATCCCTGAAATGCCAGAAATTCATTTATTTCATGTTCATAGTTGACTTTTGTTTATTGCAAAATCTGCAACGTCACAATACATAGGCTTGAATGAATGAAACTGCAGATTCCGTACCAAGTAATTTCCAGTTTTAGTATTTAAAATTAAAAATGTATCCATTTATATGTGTTCTTACAGAAATAAGTTCGCAGGGCGACTCACATACTGCACTTCCTCCTAAGAAGAGGTGGCAATCTTCTTCAGGCCGATATTCTTCGAGCCACCAAATCCAACAAGTTGTGTGGGGTAAGTAACTTTTTTTTGAAGTAACTCGTTACAGATACGTTATACAGCAACAGTATCAACTCGTTGTAGGTACTTTACATAAATAATTAACTTCAATTTGTCTAAAATTTTCTATACATTTTGCAACCCAATCACTTAATTTTGTAAATTTACAAAAATATACGCTATATTTTTAGATGTAAAGAAGAATACGTTTGAATCAAATTAACACAAAAGGCTCACAATATAACACAAGGCTGTCAATATGACACTTTATTAGTATATGTTATATTAAAATCTCATAAAATTATCTTCAACATGAAGTTGTTTCCTTGCTTGGAAATATTTTATCATTGATTTCCAAGATAATAATTTTACAGATTTAATTAAAAGGGCTGAATGTCAAATATCGCCATGCAAAATGGCAGTTTGATATGCAAAATTCTGAAATAGTTCAATTTTGTAGGCTTCTAAATTAAATTTTGAAGACTAAGAAAAGCCTTATGGCACCTTGAGTGGAAACATTTTTAGATTATCATCCTAATGATAAGCTATTAATTATTTTTATTATTTATAATTAGTTTCATGTAAAATTTAACTTCGTCGGTTTTCATCAAATCTCCACTTTTTGAGACACCCTGAGTCAGCAAACCGATTTTTACGAAGGTGTCTGTCTGTATGACTGTCTGTAGTCTGTAGTCACGATAACTTCCGAAAGGCTGATCAGATTGAATTGAGAAATATTTGGTCTTGATTTTGTGTGAGTAGAGACTGATCCAAGCCAATTTCAAGTTAATCTGTATGTCTAGCTCGTGGGACGGAACCAGACTATTTCTGATGTCTCAAGACGAATATTTTCGACTTAAGGACAATAGTTGTGCTTTGAGGCAACATTATTTGTTTTGGAAAGAACCTGAGAGATTTATATCGAGAAGAGAAGCCAAAAGCCTGTCAAGGCCTTCTAGAGTCAGCACTAATCAGCTTTAATTTTTACAGAATGTTTATATGAATCATCTTTATGGTATTTATTTTTATTTATTTATCAGTTTGTTTATATGCAATAATTATGTTTTAATCTTTTAATGAAAAATTTTATATGCCTGTAGTTGTTCAGATTGGCAGGTTCCAAATAGTAATAAAACCAATACATAAAATATACTGCCGCGTTTCAAGACAAGTTTACCTGGTCTTGTCTTGGCACAGCTACAGCCATAAATGCCAGACAAGTCTGCATATCTCCAAATTCTAACTGGTGAGACAGAATCAGACATCATGGTCCAGAAGACGTATTCAAGACATTCAAGACAAAATCAAGACCAAATATTTTTACACAAAACGGTTCTGGTTTTATCCATCGAAAATGTTCTTAAAAAAATCCATTTTCCACAAAAACTATACGAGATATGAAAAAAATGTTGTGAAGCAAAATTGAGCATGTCAAAAACATAAACAAATTTTCTTTGAATCATTTTTTCGCAAAACGCATTTTTCTTGTTTGCTACGGAAAAAATGACCCGCAAACATTATTCATCCGAAAAAGATGTGCAAGTTTGTTGTATATCTGTTTTAATTTTTTTTCCGGTATCTGATAATATTAATCTAGTGAAGGCCTTTTCCGGGTTTTTGATGTTTTTATTAAAATATTGCCGACATGTTTCGACTTGGATCCGAGTCCTTTTCGAGGCGTAGTCCTTATTATTAGTTAACGTAAATTGAAAAAGTTTCTTGGTATATTGTACATAGTTGTCAGTTATAAATTAATAGGTTGAAATTTTTTAATTGGAGCGTCATAACCTTAAAATTTAATAAAATGTTTGTCTCGTAGGAGATAAATCCTAGAGGAAATTATTATATATTCTACTTTAAAAAAAAAAAGAAAGTGGCAGAGCCTTGTGGTATCTTAAATTATAGCGACATGACTGCGAATTTGTATGAAGTTAAAATGGGTTTGTTGTATATCATTCTTTGAGATGACGCGCAGTTTTTTTAATAATCGCAAAAAAATAAATTAAAAATCCCTGGAGTATATAATAAGTCTAGGAATTTTAGGATCAAAGAGTGGGAGTGCAAAATAGTGACAAAGAGAGGAGAAAGTAGGGAGAAAGAGAGAGGAGAGAATGATGATGATTATGAGAGGAGGGGCGGTAAGTGGTGGCTAGGAGAGGGGATGGGAGAGGGAAGAGCGGAAATCAATTTGAGGGGTGGGGGTAGAATCCTACAATACGGTACATAGAGATGCGTAGTACCCTTATATGGTGCATTAAGATACGCAGTAGAGTCATGTCATATACAGGGATGCACAGTAGATTCAGGTAAGGAACATGGCTGCGGAGTAAAGTTATGTAATGTGCAGGGCTGAGCAGTAGAGTTCTGTAATGTACAGGGCTGCGCAGTAAAGTCCTGTAACGTACAGGGCTGTGCCGTAGAGTCATGTAATGTTTAGGGCTGGGCGGTAGAGTCTTGCAATGTGCAATGTGGAAGCGCAGTGGAGTCCTGTAATATGCAGGACTGCGTAGTAGAGTCATGTAATGTGCAGTTCTGCGCATTAGAGTCATGTAATGTGCTGAGCTATGGAGTATAGTCCTGTTATGTATATGGACTGCACAGTAGAGTCCTGTAATATTCATGGCTGCACATCGGAGACCCGTAACGTGCATGTCTGTGCAGTAGAGTCATGTAATATACATGTCTGTGTATTATAGTCCTGTAATGTGCAATTTCTGCGTAGTCGAGTCCTGTAATGTAGATAGATGCGCAGTATGGTCCTGTCATTTGCATAAGTGTGCACTAGAATCCTGTAATGTGCAGGGCTGCGCAGTATAACCCGGTAATGTGCAGTCTTTTGTATCGCTGGTATCTAGTAAGCACCCCTATATAACTTAGGGAAGTTCTGCTCAGCACATATAAGTACATACGATATAAGTACACTGTAAAGCCTTCTGCAGCATTGGTCTCTACTGCGCCTCCCTACATATCGTAGATCTATACTGCGCAGCCTGACATATCCTAGGGCTCTGCTACGCAGCCCGTCTCACTACTATGCCGCTCTATGGACCATAAATAACTACTGTGCACAGCTATGCCCTACACATTTCTACTGCGCAGCTCTATGTCCTATAAATACATACTGCACATCCCTAAATAGCGTATACATCTATTGTTCAATCTAATGCATCACAAAAATGTACTGCGCAGCTCTATGTACCAGCAATACCTACGGCACAGCTCAATGCTCGACAAATACCTACTTTGTCTCTCTATACTCCATAAATACCTCATGCGCAGCTCTGCGTCCCCTAAATACCTACTGCGCAGCTCCATGTTCTATAAGTACCTACTGTGTATCCTAGATATCGTAGATATATATTGAGCAGCCTTACCTACCAAGTGTCTACTGCGCAGCCCTGCACACTACAGAACTATACTGCGCATCCTAATATATGAAGAAAGTATACTGCGCAGTTATGTGTCATAAAATAACTACTGTGAATCTATATGGCTCATAAATAGGTACTGCGCAACTTTATGTCCTATAAATACCTAATGCGTATCCATGTATATCGTAGGTATGCACTGCGCAGCCTTACTACCAATCCCCCTATTGTGCAGCCTAATTTAAAATAAAAGTATACTGCGTAGATATATGCCCCATAAATAACTACTGTGCATCTCTATGTCATATAAATACCCACTGAACATCTTTACGCACCTTATATATTTACTGCGCCGTCTAATTTATCGCAAAAATGTACTGCGCAGCTCTATGCTACATAAATGCCTACTGCACAGCTCTATGTATCACGAATACATACTGCGAAGATGTATGCCCCATAATACCTACCGGTAGGTAGCGACTGTGCAGCCTTAATTACTATATGTCTCTATTGCGCAGCCCTGAACACTGCAGGGATCCACTGTGCAGCATGATACACCACAACATTGTGCGGCGCAGCTTGGTGTTTCACAGATCTCTGTTGCGCACCCCTGCATAATTTAGGTCGAAACTGTGCAGCCCTATGTAAAATATATGTATACTGCGCAGCTCTAAGCGCCTTATGTACAATATGTGTATACTGCCCAGCTCTAAGCACTACAAAATTCCACTGCGCATCCTTACATATTGCAAATCTCTACTGTGTAGCCCTTCGCTCTACAGGACTCTACTGTGCATCTTAATTTACCACAAAAGTGTACTGCGCAGTTGTATGTTCAATAAATACCTAATCTGCAGCTCTATGTCTCATGAATATACACTGTGCATCCCTACGTATAATTTGTATCTACTGCGCAGTCTTATGAACCATATGTCTCTATTGCGCAGCCCTGAATACTTCAGGGTTCTACTGTGCAGCCTTCTTTACAACAAAAGTGTACTGCATAGCCCTATGTCCCATAAGCACCTACTGCGCGTCTCTATGCTCCATGAATACCTACTGTGCATCCCTAAATATCGTATGTATCTACTGCACAGCCTTATGTATCACATGTGCCTACTGTACAGCCCTGAATACAGCATGACTATACTGTGCATTTCAATGTACCACAATCGTGTACTGCGCATCTTTATGCTACACAGATCTCTACTGCGCATCTATACGTACTCCAGGAATCTACTCCCCCCCCCATAGAATTATGGCACCCCTCTTTGTCACTATTTTGTACTCTCACTCTTTGACCATGAAATTCCTAGACTTATTATACACTCTAGGGATTTGTAATATAATTTTTATCTGCTGATATTAGAAAGTATTTTCAAGAAAATATACAAAGTACCTCAACTATGTGCACAAAGCCGTCAAAGGGGATCGCGGAATACAGCAAATATAGTCGCAAATGGACGAGACCCGCTTTTTAAAATGTTCGGGAAACACAAAGAAGTGGGCGAAGAAGCGTGTCTGTACAAAGCAGCGGAGGAGGCTGGTGAGACACTTGGCCTTGGCTTCAATATCGGGGGTGAGCGAAATCCATCAAAGATCATTCATCTCGAGTACTCACTCCTAAATGCCCGGATCGAGAGAACATAGGGTGAAAAGAGAACTTTCGGTGCCATTTCTACTTTAGCGT
This sequence comes from Andricus curvator, assembly GCA_932195095.1. NCBI lineage: Eukaryota > Metazoa > Arthropoda > Insecta > Hymenoptera > Cynipidae > Andricus > Andricus curvator. Next base: position 143,501 of record CAKNYM010039851.1, read on the forward strand.
ACCAGTACCATATTTTAAGCCAAGACACATTGTGGCAAAGGCACAATGCGGCGCTAAGAGTGCTTTATTACCATCTCTGTCACTCTTACGGCATTAACCCCGATACCTCTCTGCCAAAAGCTCCTCTGTGGGGTCAAATCACGAAAAGCTGACCAAAAGCGTGGATTTTGAAACTTAGATTCTTTCCATACAAAACCTATCTCTTCCGATTTCGTTTCTGTCGCGCATTCGAGGTCTGACATAGTTCTCCTTGAGTTCGCAAAACGAACTATGTTCGTTATAGAATTGTCGGCGCCAGCCGACTAGAACATCACAGCCAACGGGAATGAAAAGAAAGACAGGCTATACCCAGAATATTCTGCTAAACTAGTCGTCCTGATCATCGGTGCTCTTAGAAGTGCCATGCTGTTACTGGTTAATAGACTGAAAAGCATCCCTACTTATCAACGAAATGCTAAGACACTTGTTACGTGTACTTAGGGTGCATGAGACTTTTGCCTGACCATCGTATTGAGTTCTTCGCAGCCTATAACACCTATCTCGCGATCATGAGACGTGGTTACAGCTGAAGTGTTACCGCGATTTCGCCGGTAGCGGGTGCAATTTTCTAGAATGACATCCACTGCCGTTGAAATTCCCCGGTTGTCCTTACGCCAATTCTTTTGCTCCTGGTAAAACTTTTAAATTTGCCGCCCTGTTGGAAATTTCTATTTCCCACGTGCAACTTTGAATTTACCGCTAATTGAATTAACATCATGGTGGCGCGATCTGTCATCAGTAATAACTTATCGAATAGTGTTATCTTAGCACGGACATAAACCATTATCGTCTGTCTGTAAGTGACCGGCTACATACTCAGTTTTCTTTATTTCTTAGAATCAGAATGCAACTCATTAAATTTTAATTGAAAAAAATCAAATTTAATTTATATGTATAATTTAATTCACAGACATGGTTACCCAGTGAGCACAAGCGTTAAAGAACGTTATTATAACGGCTCAGAAACATTCTATGTCAGTCCAAATACCGTTCCTTAAACATGTAAGGCTCCAGAGACGTTTTAAGGACGTATTTGAAACATGAAACGTTTTCAGAACATTATTTGGTCTGACATAGGACAGTTTTTAAAACGTTCAAATAACGTCTTTTGATTTGTACGTCCAAGAAACGTTTTTAGGACGTCCCAATTATGTTCTTGAATTTCGTTCCCACTGGGTAGGTTTAATTAAAATATTACATAGAGTATAGTTACTTGCAGCGTTTGATATCTACAGACATTGTTGGATTGAATTCAAAATCCAAAACATTGGTCGCTTAGTGTTGCCAGATTCCCACCCAACAAAGTCCCGAATGGAGGACGCAGGAGTAGCCCAAAAAGCGCGAAAGTTTTAAAACATATATAGCATACAAAGTTTAAGGGGGTATGTCAATTTGACCGAGTTTTTTTCCGGCGTTTTTCAAAAATTCATAAAAAATACAATTGTTAATAATTTTGAATGGAAGTTTTTTTATATTTTAAAGCAGACCTTAAACTTAGAAAATAATACATGGTTACCAATTAAAAAAGAAATAACAGGGGGCGCTGTAGCACTTCAAAAAATGTGTCCCAGAAAAGACACCCTCACTTGGCTGACATGATTCAGCTGCTCCAGGTCACCTCAAACAAAAGAATCGAGGAGATTCTTGAAACATACGAGTACGGCTATAGCCGGGACTAAACCAAATCAAAAATATTGGAAATTGACAAAATGGCACCCATCTGAAATTTTGTTTCCGAATTTTGACTCTTTCGGGGGTAGTATTTGACTTGCTAAAAATTCAAAAAACATTATTCATTTATTTTAGTTAGGACAATAGCCTAACATCTGCTAAATATACCCTCAAAATTTGAGCTGAATCGGTCCAGTGGTTTCGACGGAATCATGTCAGCCATTTTAAAAAATCGTGTTTTGAGAAAAATGCGTTTAAGGCTAGACCGTGTGTACTTAGATCATGGACCTAACACTGAAAGTTTTGACTAGAACTTGGATACAAATCTACAAATAACTGCTTTCGGAACATCGTATTGGGTTAGGAAAACCTGTTTGAGACGAACAATGCACAGCGTGCGACTGAGGACTCTCCGCTCTGCGTAGTTGACCCTGCTGCAGCTTTCTCAAAAAGTCCGAACCAAACAAATCCCTTTGCGTACAAATTCCACATACTATGTACTATCAAAAAATAAAAAATCGATTTTTTGGTCCTGTCAAATAGAAATACCCCCTTAAGTAAGGAGCCCCATTTTGTGGTTTTTATACTAAACAATTTATAAATATAATTTGAAGACGCTAAAGAGGGCAGAATTTATGAAATACAGAAGATTCGTATATACTTTTGAGTTCACGATCTTTCTCACACCTCTCCGAATAGCTTTTTAGATATTTACCCCACTCTCCGATATCTGCTTGCAAAAATCTATTCTACCTACTATTTACAGAATTCAAAATTCACTACACACTTTTTCTTGCCTTAGCGTCTATTTGAAACGATAAAATGGAACTTCTGCGACCTTTGAAACAGGAATAATAACCATCTATCCTCGTAAGTAAGAAAAATGAATAAATAAAGTAGATAAAGCCCAAAAGTAGCCAATTTAATGTCATAAGTAGACCAAATGGCGATTAATCGCTGCGGTAAGATTTGAGTCGCCAAACAGTAGATCGAAGTAGCCCAATCGGCGATTAGTAGCTGAATCTGGCAGACCTGTGGTCGCTATCGTTCCTTTCAACGGTGAATTTTCTACAATAGTCGTTGGTTTGAACTCAGATTCGGGGCGCTTTTCAAATCGTTATTAAAATAGATACTCAATTTCATATTTTACATATGCTTATTACTGATTTTGCTACAGACTGCGTTAAATGAACAAACAAAAAAAGCTAAATTGAATAATTGAGCTGCACCTATCTCTTAGAAATCTAATTATATACCATTTGAAACAATTCTAGATCGGTGAAACCTAAAGACTGTAGACTTTTTCGACAGTAAATTCCTGATTTGGAACGCGACAAAACAAGAAGGTGTCAAGGGCTAAGAGCGATAAGTAACGGCGAGTGAACTAGAAGGCGGGGCTTTTACTTTAAGCACAAGAGACCTTTTCATCTTAAATGTCGGAGAACATCACGCGTGGTTAATTTAACATGCATATGCTCTACTTTTCTAGGGACCCTACAGTCCGAATTATTCAAGATGAAAAGGTCTATAATAGGTTATGCCCCCGCGACAGGATTTCGGTAAGGTAGATCACTGATAATCGGCTGATCTTTGGTCGATGTCAGTAAGTGCCGCAGAACTATCACAGCCATACTACTGATTCTCTAATATCTTATCTTTAATTCAAGCCAATGAAATTTTTTAAATCCTTATGGGCTCCCGCGCTATAACTAAAAATCTTCAAGCGTGTCTACATCAAGTAACAGTTGCTTAAGCAGCAAAACTGGCCGACAGTGGTCATCGCCGACTGAAACCCGACGCAGATACGCTTCGAAATTTATATGCTATGGTCGAAAGGCAATAATCTGGAGAACCTTTAAAGAATTTCAAATTCTAATGTTAGGAGGAAACGTTTTTCGAGCTTCATTTGGATATAGATACTTTCTTTATATAGATAAATTGAAGAATTATGTTGGTGATCTATTCATGTAGAAATAAAAAAAACTTTTGATGATACAAGATTGCTGATTTTAACTTGTATTGTGTTGTATTTATTTATGAAGTCCCTAGGGCTAAATGTCCCTCTAAGGAACAGATAATACAGTATCACACAAAATGCACAGTCACTGGTCTAATGAAGGTAATATATCTAATATGGTAGATTAGTAACATAATATGTATGACAGATAATCACAAATTAATAAGTTGGTTTGTAGTGCAAATATGGAATTTCTAGTCTATAAACAATTCAAAATAGTATGAAATAAAATAATGCAAAGAATCGAACATAACTAATAAACAAAATAATAAATAAATGAAATAAAGAGGTAAAAGGAATAATGCTTATGTAGGTTGGTATTATAAGCTTGCATACTATGCATGCATGTATAATGTAGCGAAAGCTACCAATGACTGATTTCAAGGGTGGGGTTGTCCATATTAAGGAGATATTCGTAAAAACATTTTTCAAAGTGAAAGCTAGTCGGCGTATTCCTTATCGATAAGGGTACCTTGTTCCAGAGTCGCGCTCCCCTCGCAACAAAGGATCTCTGCAGCTTACAGGTACTATGAAGTGGAACAGTAAGGACAGTTTTTCTTTCACGAAGTTCTGGCTGATTAGATTCTTTGTTTTCGCTAGATTTGAAAAATTCCAGAAGATACGTAGGTGCTAGATTATGCAAAATATTATATAGAAGATTGCCCATAAATTTTTTTTTCTCTTGGCAGCATTTAGAAGGCCAGCGCGCTGCCTGCATGGTGTTATATGCTCATACTTTGATATATTATAAATGAACCGAATGCAAGCATTCAGTGCACGCTCTAATTTATAGTTTAGTTTGAATGATAGATCGTCGTAAGCGACACATCCAAAGTCAAAAAAGGGAAGATTTAAGCTCTTAACTAGGAATAACCTTGTGGGTGTTTTAAATGATTTTTTATTTCTTTTTAGTTGCTGGAGTAATCTTAAGGTCTTCCTTGAATGTTCATTACGTGCTCTTTTTAGGAAAGAGTACGGTTAAGCATGTAACCATATCGGACGCTTTAGAAAAGTCAAATGAAACCACTATTTTGATCTACTTTTCATCAATAGCAATTTAAAAATCGGTTGTTGTTTGGATAGTCGCTGTATCCGTGCTGTGCCTAGCTCGAAAGCCCGATTGCATTGGATCTATTAGTTTATTTGTATCAAGGTATGTGATAAATTGCTTGTGGACGATCCGTTCAAGAGGTTTGGAAATGGCCCAAAGAATTGAGATCGGACGATAGTCTTTTGGAGAGGATGGGTTGCGTACTTTGGCGACAGGGTGAATTATTGCATTCTTCCAACAATCGGGAAATATACCCACCTGGAGCGATGTGTTGTAAATATGTAGTAGGATAGGGAAAATTACTGGAAGTGCAAGTTTAACCATCTTAATTGATATGCCATATGTACCAACAGCGTTAGACTTAATTGCCAAAACCGTTTCCAAGAGTGCCACGGGATTCATATCGGAAAAATCAAAATCTGTGTCGTGAAATGTTGAGCTCTGCAAGGTGAGAGCAGAGGGCCATATAGGGAATGATGGGGGCAAAGTGACAAATACTTAAACAAATACAAATACTTAAAAAATCCATAAAGTATTATTGAAGCAAGTTACGGTAATGTTGGTCAAGCAATAAAAGAAGTAAATATAGCCCATGTCGTTTCATAGTAAGCTGAACAATTTAAGTGAAGCACAAATAATGATAGTTATCCACCTCAGCCAAAACTTAGGGCTTACAATATTTATCGTCAGGTTCACATTTAAAGAGCTATAAGGTGATCTCTGAGAAGCAATTAAACTGGAGGTAAAACCGATGAAATCTTCATTATTCCACAATATCTCAAACAAAAATACGATAAGTTTTTTCTGGCTACTAATTATAGGCAGCATTATTCTACACATTGAATGCATTCTCAGCGATAATGTTAGCAGAAAAACTGAAAATGTTAACGTCACGAAGAAAATACAACATTTGTGATTTCCGTAGAAAGCTTTGCGTGAAGCTGGCGTGTTAAGAAAAATAATGTCTTCAAAAATAGCTGTATATATAACATAAGTATCTAGCTTGGAAATCAGCATGGGACAAATAACAGGCAGAGTAAAACATTTCCTAGCATAACACTTACTTCCTGAGTTGTCACAGTCGAAGGCCATCAAGATCTTTGAGATGATCAAGAAAAATTCTCGGCGCTCCATCCTCCTTCCTACAGATCTACAGATCTGCTGATTATATTCGGAAAGTGATTCTCTGATATAAAGAGGTTGCTCATCGCTCCAACCAATCGTTTTAGTTGAGAGGCCACGCTTCTTTTTATACTGCTCAATTAAAAAAACACAGGTAGATCTCAGATTAATTTTCACCATTACTATAGGTGGCAGTGGGGAGGAGGCAGCGTTGTTAATATTAGATCTGAGCCTATAAATCGATGATATACCATCTTTTCCGAACGGCACATCCTGGGTTGTGGCTATTTGACACATAATAGCGGCCAAGTCTTCAGATGGTATGACCGGTAGTCCATGTATCTCGATCGTAGTGCTAAGAGCACCTAGTTCAAGGAAATTGCAGCTTTGCGTCAAGGTTTCAACCTGTTACACCAGAACGTGATTTTCAACCTCAATTGATTCAGTTGTCGTTTTGAGTTTAATGATATCAGTTACGTTACTAGAGGTAGTCTCCTCGATAGTGATGATAGGCTTGGTATTTTTCATAACATCCTGCTGCGTTTCTTTAATCGAGGCATTAAGGGTGTTATTAAAGGCCGTTTGCTTCGCCTCGAACGATTCAATCATATCAGTGATCTCAGCAAGTCCAGTTTCCTGTCCCTTTACGATTGCATTGGAGATAGCTGCTTGCACCTCAGGCCATAATGTAACTGGGAACGTCCCTGAGATGTTTACTTCACTGTGAACTGATTCCAATGATACCGAATTGGGAGATTTAGAGCGTTTAAAGTTGTTACCAATCAAATTGGCAGTGCACTTTTTGCAACACCAAGTCTCCAAATTCTTAATCTTCTCCACGTCATTTGATGAGAGATTCAAGCAGCCAATATGAACAAGTACACGACACTTGTATGCAAATGAGTCAGCTGTTCCTCTTTCTATCAACTCATTACACATTGCGCAGGTAACCATCTTGAAAACGACCGAGAAGATTGACAAGCAAACCTAATTTAACAATTAAAGTACTTTTCTGACGGAAAACGTCAGAAAAACAACTAAAACAGGAAACACTGAAAGAGTCACAAGAGGTATGCAGATTATCCGGTCACTGACACAACCAAAACTGTGGAAAATTATTAGAAAAGTACAGAGCGACACACAACACGTCACGTACAGACGACAGTATCGTACCAATGTCAAAAACTTGTCATTATTTACGTCATAATAAAATAAAAATAAAATCAAAATATAAAAATAATTTGTTTATAATCCTGCTATTTTCAGTCTTTTTAGACAAGTTTCCCACTTTACAGCGCGAGTTCAAGTCAAGGTACAAAATCTAGGAAATTGTCGGCGATCACGGATCTCGCGGCCGTCAGTGTGATCGTTGACTAAAATTTGACGCAGATACGCTTGGGTATTTTTAGTGATATTTCAGAAACCCATGAAGATATTTCAAGATTTATTGGCTTGAATTGAAGATAAGACCTTGAAACTATGTGGTATACATTTTAGACTTTTGCTACTATTTTCCTAGGTCATGGCATGAGTACAAAATTCGAGAAATTCTTGGTCTTTATTTTTAACCTTCTCACGAGGTATATTCTATTCAAAATATCAAAAATGTCTATCTTAAAGATTATTGGAAGTGAAATTTCATCAACTTTCCAACAGTTTTTAAACAAAGTTTCTCCCTTTTTATTTTAAAATTAATCAGGTTTCAAAGTGTACATAGGCTTGAATAAATAAAACTGCCACTTCTGTAGCATGCTTTTCTTAGTTTAAGTATTCCAAATTAAAATTTCATCAATTTCTATTTGTTCTTACAGAAATAAGTTCCGATGACGACTCACCTCATCAATCGCGCTCTCGCTTGCATTCGCCCCAGCGTAGTCAACCTTCTTCGAGCCAACGAAGCCGACCAGCTGACCAATCTGCGTTCGGTAAGTCACTTTTTGCAAGTGACTCGTTACAGTTACGTTACGCAGCAAATAAATTAACTCGTTACAGTTACATCTTTAGTAATTTACTACAATAATCTCGCGACAATTTATATCACGTCAATGTGACACTTTTTCCGTATACATCAGTTTAAATTCTCATAAAATTCTCTTCAACATAAAGTTGTTTCCTTGAAACTGTTTGGTTGCAATCTATGTTTTTTATTAAAAACTTGTCTTGTTTGGCATTAAAATTAATCCTTTTTAGATGATAAACTACTTCATTAAAAACTAACGTTAAAAGTTGTTCATTCATCATTTTAGTTCCAAACTCATATCTGTGGTTGAAAATGTAACTATTTTGGTTGAAAATTATTTTTTTACACTGAAAATTTAACTATTCCACATTTACATTACATATTTTAAATATCCGCGCCCGCTTGTAGATGTGGCAGGGATTGACTACTTTTATGTTGGACCCGAGGTTAAAAGGTTTCATAAGGGTTCGGGTCCATACTGGTCCCTTCCATTTCTTGAGGGTTCGGGTCGGGACCCGGACCCTTTAATTTCTTATGGGTCTGGGTCCGGACCGAATCATTGAGGAACCCTTTAATATCGGGTCCGACCTAAAAGGTTCCTTGAAATATATTTGAGAAATGTACAAAGGCGATTTGAGACAGAGAGGATGGCGCAGTTCAGTTGAAGGCATTGAAATTATTGAGGTTACTTGAGATTGCACACAGGATTTCGACGGGAACTAAAGATGCACAGAAGAGTGGTACTGTGCATTCCTTCTGCGCGGTGAAGTTACACGGTATTTTCGGCTGGGCATCAGCGTTCAATGTCCACATACGGCTGCGCAGTAAAGTTTCACGGCACGTATTGCTGCGCAGTAGAGCTACATTGCACATGCAGCTGCGCAGTGCAGTTACATGGCACTTAAAGATACGCAGTATAGTACACGGAACTCATGGATGCACAATAACGTTAGGGGTGACTTTCAGATGCGCTGTAGAGTTACATAGCACATACATCTGCACAGTAGAGTTCTATAACACATACGGATATGCAGTGCAGTTATGCGGCATTTATGGCAGCGCAGTAAGGTTAGGGGCACCCAGAGATGCGCAGTATAGTTCCATGGCACCTACCGATGAGCATTAGAGTTTCATGCCACTTGCGGATGTGTAATAGTTACATGACACTCATAGCTGCACAGTATTGTTGCGCAATGCAATGCAAAAGGCCGTGCAATGTTGAATTAAATTAAAATTACTTTATGAATTGATTAATTTATCGATTGTCGAATGCAATTATGCGTTAAAAATGTTTAAAATCAGAAATTTGACATAAATTTTGAAAATTGTATTAATCTGACAGATTTTAATGAGAGTCAGTCCAAATTAAACAATTTGAAAGTTTGTCTCATATTATGAAAATTTTATAAAGCTGAAATGTTACCGTGAAAGTCAGTGTAAGGGGCGTTTTCGGAGCACAGAACATAAATTTGGTGTCAAAATTTAGAAATTTCAAAAGTTGATCAAAATTTCGATGATTTTAATTAATTGGTTGATTCTCATGAAGTCATAATGAGAAGAATTTTCGTGTCTTAGAGTACAAATAAGGTGTCAAAACTCAAGAATTCCTAAATTTAGCTCAAGATTTGAAAAATTAGACTAAATTGGTTGAGTCCCATGAAAGTGAAACAGAGACGGGGCGGTGGAGTCTCAAAATATAAATTTTGTGTAAAAATACCAAAATTCCAAAGAGCAACATAATTTTCGGAAATTCTATCTAATTGATAGAATTACATGAAATCACAGAAAATTAATTTGGATTCAAAATTCAAAAGAACAACTTCAATTTTTTAAATTTGATTAAATTAGTGGATATCTGGAAGTCAGTACGAGGGGGTTTTCAAGTCACAGAACACCAATTTAATTTGAAAATACAAAAACTCAAAGAAGCGGCTTGAATTTTGCCAATTTTGACAATTCTAAAAGTGGACTTAATGTTATGGAAAATGTTATTACATTAGTAGATTTCTATGAAAATCGAGTGCGAGTGTGTTTATCGAGTAACAAAAAAACCAAAGTTGACTTAAAATTTGGAAAATTGTATTAAATTGGTAGATTTCTGAGAATTGCATAACGAGGGAATTTTTTGAGTCTCAAAATAGGAATGTTTACCCTAAATTTGTATTCTAAAACTCGAAAGAGCCCCTCCTAATGACTATGTTGACAAAATCTTCACAGTTTCAGTACAATTTTTGAATTTATACCTTGAATTCGTGTAATTTTACTTGAAAAATCCCCTGGTACTGACTGTAATGGAAACCCAGTTTCATGGATATCTACCAAATTAATATGTAAAATTTACGAAATTTGAGTAAAATTTGAGTAAAATCCGTTGCAGTATCTTCGTCAACCATTGTTTTATCTGACTGTCCTAAAGCCTCTTCTACATCGTCATCAACAGTCATAAATAACGAATCATCATCCTTTGGTTCAATTTCTTCAGGTAGTGATTGTTGGGTTTCGTATTTTACTTCAGATTGAATCAAATTCAATCCAATTTGATCCAATCCAATTCAATTCAAATCAAGTCCATTCCATTCAATGCCATTTCATTCAATTCCATTGAATTCCGTTTAATTTCGTTCATTTCCATTTAAGTCAATTCAATTCCTTTTCATTCCATTCAATTCCATTCAATTACATCAAATTCAATTTCATCCAATTCCATTTAAGTCCGTTAATTTCCACTCAATTCCATTCATTTCCATTCAATTCAATCCCATGCAATTCCATTCATTTCCCTTCAAATCCATTCCCTTAAAGTTCATTGAATTCCATTCAATTCCATTCATTTCCACTCGATTCCATTCAATTCCCGAGAAGAAGGACGAGTACTGCAATTATTCACTCTAGGCAAAGTGCCACTTAGGGGCGTCTACATGCCAAAGTTGGGGTCACTGCACTCATCGTACCATAAAGTACAGATGCAAATGTCGGTCAGCCAATCAGATCACAGTGTCAATTACTTTATAGTACGCTGTACCCTGAGTAAATATTTTACGGCCTAGGCTAAAAAGTGAAAGTCTTCTTACACATGCAAAGTATATTGCCTCTGTCAAGAGATGTACTTGTAAATCGGCGTATTTGTAGTAGCATCGTCATTCGAGTGACCCGAAAAGGAAAAATTGCGCCGACTCAAGTCTTGTTCTTCCTATAAAAGAAGTCGACATGTACATTGTTCTGGAGTGCAAATAAATTTTTTCGCTAATACTATGTGTTCAATACATTTATAATTGAAAAGGAATTGTGCAAACTTTTCATTTATCCAATTTGAATTTTTGCGGAAGTCGGAGTATCGCAGCTAGCGCTACCTAGCGGCAGATTGACTACAGCTGATTTAGTTTGATGATCATATGCTGATAATGTAGAGTATTCAACAGCCCTTCAGTATTACCCTGTCACCCAAAAGATGGCGTACACCAAGCAAATAATTATGGCTACAGAGCAATAATGTAACGGTTGTATATCTGGAATCATAAGAATTTTTATAAATTCAGAATTTTCGAAATACGGCCTCACTTTGTTTGTGGTTGGGCGAACCCTTTCGCCCCTGATTTTATATTTATTTATTATTTTTATTTTTTTATTATTTATTATTATTTAGTTTGAATGATTCTTTTTGAAAACTGTCATTAGTGAGACAGTCGTAAGGAATGAAATTTTGGTAGTGGCTAGCGCCCAAAGTATTAGTTTAAACAAATCCCCTTTTTCATTTTATCCAGAATGAAAAGACGTATTAGGTAAATAAACTATGCGACAACAGTCCCTCTTTTCCGTAGCAGCTTTCGTGCAAAAAAGCCATAGTGTGGGTGAGATTTTTGAAAGCCTAAATTCTCCCCTGACAAAATGGCGCCCAACACTTAACCCAACCACAAATTAAGATCAAAATTTCCTCTGAGCGGGCAGCTATATCTACCGGAGATGATTGCAATCACTAATCTGGCACATTTTTCACAAAAATTAGTGATTACAATCAGGAGTCTATGTATATAACGTTTTCTAAAGATTATTTTGGATGTAGGCGATTTTCTGTTCGAGAGTTACTCCGAATCAGTTTGGATGTTAGTTTCTGAGTTAATTTTGACAGAAATTAGAATGAATTATGATGTAAGATTTTTTTTGTGCGGACATAGTATAATACCGAGAATCAACTGAGTGTCGATGGATGGAAAAAGAGGATTTTTTGTCCTGGCTGCTCTGAGCGCTGGACATGAAGCAATTACAAGCAGATAATCGGTTTACCCTTGTAATTGTTCAAAATCCGAACTTTTTTCTAGAACTAGGACACTCAATTGATTCTCACATGACTGCACATATACTTACACCACCTGTTAAATTATTAGAAATAATAACCTTGCAATGTGCTTGCATGTACATATATTTATATATATTATCATAATCAGTATGTCTACTAATCGAAATCGATATACGCGTGCGCAACCAGACCCCAAGAGTAGGGAGACAAGCGGGGCCAAGCATACGTGGGACCACTCGAGCGATTCGGCGCGAATGAAACGACATTTGCGATCCAACCCACCCGGAGAACGGACTTCTCTGAAACCTAACCAGATCGGCTGGAAACGAATCAAACTCGACGCCTGCAAGGACACTCGCCTTGACGCACAGTAATACAACATCTTTATCCAGGAGATCTAATAAGGTTTTTATTCTACAAAGTGACTTAAATAAATAAACAGTAAATAAATCGTTCGCTTACGCAACCTCACGATGTGGGGAGGTTACTAATGACGCGCCGGAGCAGAAATTTTCTATTAACCAGGCTCAGACCCGGAAATTGAAAACCGATGCTCCCAAAGGCTGGAAATAAGTAACCCGACCTCCCTTTGTGGATTTATTTAATTAGAAACTTGAAACGTCTCAATTAGTATCTCGGTGAGTCATGAAATCACGTTAAATTTAGAACGAACTAATAAACTAGGAGAATTAAGCGAAGTTTTATTCCCACATTGCACCTGGATGGGATGAAATGATGTTTGATTCATAACAGTGACAGAGAACAGATCTATTTTTAAAATTTAATTCAAAGCTCCTAGATATCGTAAGGGGGAGAAATATTTATTAATTGAATTCCACAGGTCATTATAAGGACCAATCAGGATTATAATCAAGTATATAGCGAATCTAGCGAAAACGCAATGCCTATCCGCGCTTAAGTCAGTCCACCTCTTCGACAAATTTTAAATAATTATTTGTTAGTTGATGGTTTGAAAAGATGAATATCAACGGAGTTGCATTAAGTGATATCGAGTATTCGGCGTTTGTAGAAATCAGGCCTCAGGAAAATTTTATTTCTCAAGAATTTTTGGCTGCAAATTACTTCCGGTTTAAAAGCTTGCGCATCCTGAAAAGTATCGTTACTTATACAGATGGGAATAACAACCTTATCATACTTCCCAGGGTTTCCTTAGTAGTAATCTTCCAAAATAGGGTGGTAAGGGCTAATTTTAATGTCCTCCCAACGCTCAATCCAGTTTGTGTTATTGGGCTTGAGTTGTTGAATAGGCTCCATTAAAAGCAATTTAAACTAACATTTTTATGAACTCACAAATATTCATGAAAGATGTTTAACTTGCGACAGATATATTGAAGATAAATAAAAATTCAACTCTTCAGGGGATTTACCTTTCAGGATGCACAAGTGGAAATTTATTTAGAAGGATATGCAGTCTAAAAAGTCATTCAGTCAAATCAAATTGAAAGAACAAAAATACTCTTCCGTGGGATTTCAGTAACCATCAATTGACCAATGTTACAACTTATAACTTCCTCATCTCATCAGTCAGTTGACTTAGTCCGTGGCTATGATGAAAACCGAGTTCAACCGAGGACAAGTTTAAATAAAATAATCTAATCTGAAATTGTAAGTAAATTTATTTCAAGTTTGACGCCGAACAGAACTTTTGGGATTTAAAATTAATGCAAAGTATTACCGAGATATGCACAGTTAGAAGGGTACCATCTGTAGGCATGTAAAATTTGACGTGCACAGTGTTCCCAAGTTCAAAAAATTTAGCAACATATTCCTGCGACGTATAATTGTAGCTTCTTAATTATTATTTTAATTGATGACAACCTGTAGGGCTTTGATTTAATCAAAAAAAAAAAAAAAAAAAAATTGATTAGCAGTTTGAACTCGAAAGTTCATTGCCTCACTACCCGATTCGGGTAGTGTTTAATCAAACAAAAAACAAACAAAAAATGTATTCCTTTTCTTTGTTAAAAGAGAATAGAGAAGAACTTTGTGTTGAATGTTCATTTACATTTACCTCAAATGTCTTTCGCGCTTTAACTATAATTCATTAACTTTCAAAGTTTCCAATCAGAAATCGTACAATTTTCAAAGTTTTTGAAATAATTAATCTTAGGCAGTTCACAATTTTTAAATACTTAAATTTTGAACGGTGAAAGTAACGGCGAAGCCTTAAATCTCATTTTTTTAGTTAACAAAAATCTTTTAAATTACTTTTAATGTCACCTAATACTACACGATAATTATAATAAATACCTGATAATAATTAGCACCATCTTAAAACGTTCACAGCTACAATAAAAAATTTTATTTCCGCATCAGCAATTTTTAAAAAAATTTAGTTTTCCAGGCATTGAGAATCAATTGACAAAATTATGAAATCATATCAATATGAAATAAGTTATAAATCATTCAAATATACGGTAGTTGAGAAATAATGTCTAAGGTATTGAGGAACTTCTAATTTTAAATTTTCCATTATTAAAAGTTTGATGTGTAATTGTAATTTTAAACACTAGATTCAGAAGATTTAAGTAGTTAATTTTAGTCAATAAATGTGCAATTTTTCTTGACAATTAAATTTATAATTATATCCACATTCAAAACTCACGATATATAAAAATACGATTGTGCACTTTAAAAAAGATGTACTCCTCTGTTTCTTGTTGCAGAGTTGAGTTCACAATTCGATTGCTTACCTCATGGCGAACCTATACCTGGTGTTTCTCGTTACGGACCTTTCTCTTCTGACAGACATTCTCCAGAAAGGACTCTTCCACTTGTCAGATCTCATTCTTCCACCAGGTCTCATCCACCTGCCGAGCCTCCTCTTCGTCCCAGATCCAAGTCTCCTTCTTCCAGGCGTCTTCCCTCAACATTACTCGGATTTAAACTTGAAGATTTTACATCTATTCGAATTATTCCAAACAAGAATCCGAACCGGATATTCGAAATCCGAAAATACATTTTTCCTCCCGAAAAACAAATTCAATTAAACTCATATAAAGAGCTCCATAAGCCCATGCCAAATGAAGAAACAATGGTTTTATCATCGTCCAATGGTAACGTCTTTGCAATATTAGAATGGATAAACAGCAAAACGGTTTTTCGTGGAATATATAAACTTTTTAGTTTCAGGAAAAGGCGGGTGAAAATAAACATTTACAATGGCGCGGTTGATGTACTGACCTCACAAGAAATCGCGGAATCTCCGTTAGGTTCCGTGAGCGCAATCGCAAAAGAATATAAAATTGTACGTGTGTGAAACATATTTTTTTCCGCCGCTAATTCGTTAAAAAAAATCTACCTGATGCACGCGTGGAAACTTTCTCTTTCCTCTAACTTTTAATTAATTAATTTTATTAGCCTCGACTGAACGGTCTCAGAAATGCGATATTTTCTATATTATTTTCAACTTTATTATATTAAATGTATGTGTATTTGTCTCTGTACCTCACACCGGGACTGCTTAATCAGATATTGTAAAATAAAGAGCAAATTTCATTCTTTATCATTATTTTATTTCACTACCCTAAGAAATGTGTACAAACAATTATTCATAGGTACACCAGACTCTCTGTTGAGGAACAATGTCGGGGTTTGCCTGCAAATAGCCTTGTTCATAAAGCGCATACATCGAAACATAAAAAGTCAGGGCCGCCTGTACCGTTTCCATAATATTGCGTAATATACTTGACTGAGTAGTAGTGCACCTCGTCCCTTCAGAGGCGGAGTCGAAACCGCCTCTCGCCCTGCCCCCTGAGAAACTGCCGGGACCAGCAATTCTAGGAATTCATAAAACGCGTGCGATCGCGCGTTCCTCGAAAGAGAGTCTGGTGTAATTAGAGAATTTCCTTTCCACCTCTTTCACATATGGGGCATTATTTCTCAAGTGTATCCACTCAATCAAAAAAGTTGCCCATCTAAGTTGACGATGGGAAAACCTAAAACTGTCTTCTATCGGATAGTCTCATAGTGTGTGGATATCTATGTGAGAAAATTTTTGACATTTGGATTGATATTTAGCGAAAGGTAGGGGGTAAAAATTTTTGTTTTCCTGTAGATATCGTCGATTTCTGCGACTTTGAACTGTTCCAATGGTGAGGAAAGAAATTTCACCCAATACAGTTTAGATAGGTTTTTGCACAAATTTTACTTTCTTCATAGAAGCACGTTTTTTTTTGGCCAGAAGGAAAGATTGATTTTTTTCGTTCAGAAAGCTTAAGATTAAAAAGTACAATTTACTCTTTTATTGGTAAAAATAATCGTTCAGAGCATCAGTGCGCGCGCCCAAGCGTCATTGGGTATACGGGAGCACCTAAAACTTGTTTTCGTCAATCAATTGTTTTTCTTTCTAATCTTGAAGTACGTGAAGGAATAAATCCAAGATTTCTTTCTGGCTTAAACCGATTTTAAAATAAGCGTCCAATGAAAAAGGCGTGAGAAAAATTAAAATTTTAGTAGACAATATTTTCTAATCGTATTAACATAGTTAAAAATAGCCAAAACAAACGGAATATTCTTAAAAAACACTCATCGCTTATTTTCATAAATGAAAAATAAAACTCCTACTTTTTGAACCTAAGAATTCTTGAAAAGAAAAACCTAAGCTTTATTTTGAGAAGAAAAAGGAAAAAATATGGCTTTATCAAAAAAGTAAAATTTGTTTTTGACTTTCATTTTTTAAGGTCAAATATTAATTGCTTCAAAAAATTCTTATGATTAATGGTAAGATATTTTTCAAGGAGTTCAAGGTCATTCTTGAAATAACTTTCAACGAGGAATTCAATGGTGACCTTTATATGTACCTAGGTTATACATAAGTACATTGTAAACTTGAGCGGGGGTTTCCAATGAGAAAAATTGACCTTGAAATGACCTTGAAGATCATTGTCAAGGTCATGCTTGAGGTTACTACTGAATACGCCTTGTTAAAGTTAGTGACTTTGCTCGTTAAGGAAAAAATTTGAAATTCTTCTATTCCCGGAGGTATGCAGACCTTGTTTAAGTTTAAATGACCGTAGAGTGACCTTCAAGGTTGAAATGTACCTATGTATGACCTAGGTACATATTTGAACGTAAAATTTCCCGATCCCTCGATTGCCGATGTAAAAAAGAGGATTTCCATTTTTAAAAAATGTTGTCGTTGAAAAAACCTTGAAGGTCATCGTCAAGATCAAAATAAAGGTCGCCGTTTAATTCTTTGTTGAAAGTTATTTCAAGAAACACATTGACCTCCCTGAAAAATAAATTACCTGAGGAAATATTCAGTCGTCCCGGGATTTTTATAATACCCTGTAGATTCAAATGACAACATTTTTTCATAATTAACTGCTATTCAATAGCACAACATTTTGCTCAAGCTTTTATTATTTTTTGGAATCAAACACAAACTGTCTGCGTCTAATAAAAAATAAATAAATTTTTAAGCAAGAATTTTCGAATATAAAACTTTAACCAGACCGAGAATGTTTTCTTCCTCTATTCCCTTTATAGCATTTTTGAAAACGTAATCGGTGTCGTTAAATTCGGCTACCTCGGAAAAATGTTTCTTGGTAATTTATTTATTTTTTCATAGGTTTTTATTTTTAACTTTTTTCTTCATTAGATTTGCTGCTGTATCTGTATTGTCGAATTTTTTTAGTTTTCTTCTTTATTATTTACAAAATTTAATAATTTTTCAAAATTATTATTTATTTTATACATTTCTAAGTTTTTCACTTAAGAGGCTTTTTTCAAATATATTTTTATTTATATAATTGTGATGAACACGAAGACCGGGAGCATTTCAAAATTTTAATTTTTGTAGTTTTTTTATATTTTTCTTATAATGAGCTCTCAAACTTTTTAGTTATTTAGTTTGTAAACTTAATTAGTTTGATTTCTAAATTTGGGAACCTTTTTGTTTTTTATATAATTTCGAAGAACATAAGAAAAATTTTAAATCACGATTTCTTCATTATTCGTTTAGATCAAGGGAAACAGGAGTTTTTTATATTTATAATTTTTCAGTTATTTTACAGTTGTTGTGAACAATATTTTTACATTCTCATTCATGAGAGTGTAGTGTAATTGTCCAAATTTTCGATTTCTAGTTATCAACGGATCTTTAAGTTTCAGTAATCAGAAAGTCTGAAAATCATAAAATTTTGTCAGTGAGCATCTGCCTGTATGTTTTGTGTTTACCTGAATGTTGTAGCCACCCTAACTTTTGAAGGATCTGTCTAATCGAGTTAGCCTTGAATAAACTTTGACAAAGGTCCCAAAATCAAGGACAAGTTGTAAGTAATTGAATTTTCAATTTTGATGAAAATTAATAAAGTTATACACTTTTCAACATCTTGAAAATTTTCAAGATGGAAAAAAATATTATTTGATACATTACAAAAATCATTTCAAATTTTTACTTGATATAAAATAGATTTGGAAACTATTCCTATGAAATTTTCCAATTAGATAAAAATTCAAAAAGTCTATATTTGTCCTGACAATATAAATACGCCTGCGAAGTACTATGGACGTATTCACTATGGGTGTATTTTTTTGTGCTCATTTTATGACCATTTTTCTTCCTCATAAGCATCAAATAAATTTGCTTCCTCATAGAGGGAGGTTTTGTCTAACAAAAGAAAAAAATTCATACGTTCAATATTTTTCAAGCTTATGTTTCTGTCTTTCCGAATATTTTATTTTCAGAAAATCAGAGGGCCCATTAAAATGTAAATTCATGTGTTCTGATGCGATGAACAACTCTTTAACCTACGGTAGTTTGATATTTCAAATTAAAACCTCACATAAACAATGCAACTTCTTTCAAAACTTTGTAATTAGCTATTGATTAATCAATAATGGTCTTCGAAACTTCTTCAAAATATCAATCAACGCGTCTCGAAGACGCGAACAATATTGCATCAAATGCAGTACTGATATATTCCCAATAAAATAAATCTTCTTATAGAAAGGAAACTAATTTTGTTGAAAAATTAAAAAAACGATATTGGTAGGTTATGGTAGATCCTGAAAATTTCTTAATTTTGGCAATCGATGCCTCTCAAAGACGCGAACAAATAAGGTATATGCATTATAGTTGTTTTCCCGTCCGTGCAATTCTTTTTCTACATGAACTTGCACGATAGCAATGCAAAGAGTGGAAAAAAAATTCTGTGATATATTCCACTCCAAAAGTACAAATATGTACCAAAATCTGACTTTTAAACCATCGGAGCGCAAAAACTGTTCATAATTCGAATTTTTCCATTAGGATTTTTTGATCAGGAGAGCATAAACTAAAAAATATCAACAACTAATTAATATGATCCCAGATAACAATGCATGCGGACGCACATGGGCGCATGTCGTGCAAGCACGATGTGACGGCAACAATGCAAGCACAGTGACAGCACGTTCTGAGGGTAATAAGTAATCCCGCATAGTGCCCGCACACGGTCTGCATGATATGCAGCACAGCGTGCGTCTATCGTGCTCATCGGGTACTTAGGGGAAAATGTCGGCATACAGCGTGCGATGAAGAGTGCGACACAAAAAGCGCATTATTACTAAAAACATAATATATCAGTTGTGTAAAAATAAAACTCTGATCAAATTCGCTTCATCCTCTAAATTTTTGTTATTTTCCAAGTTTATTTTACAGACAAAAAGTCGAAATAAAAGTGAATAATTATTTCTGTTCAAATTAAATAAACATTTTTTCTTTGGTTTCGGTTCGGAAAATTAGCTTGGAGTATGAGCAAATTTTGAGGCAAAGAACAAAGTCGGCAAGAGTTGTAATTGTTTAAAAATAATTTTTTGAACTCTAAAATTTTAGCTCCGTGATAACGCACCATAAGTATTTTATAGTCAAATGATGAAAATAAAGAAAAATATACAACTAGAAGAAAAACTAAAACAAAAAAATCAGTTTTGAAAGAACAACTTTCAACACAGAAGTCTCTTCTTACAAACGCCATACAATGTTTCCTGTTACTTACGTTATTTTTAACATCTTGTTTTCAATAATTATAACTCAAAACACGTGCATGCTAGCACGACGCTGGCACGCACGTGCCGACACACGTGCGGCGCATATGCGGCGCATATGCGACGCATATAAGGACACATATGTCTGCACTCTTGCCCTCACATCGTGCCGATCGGTCGACACGCGTGCAAACACCATGCGGGCAAGGTGTAAGTAAATTGTTATGTGGGATGTTAATGTTTTTTGTCTACTTGGTCTAAAATCAATATTTGTTGAATATTGATTATTAATTTTATAAGTTGTGAAAAAAATCGCCCTCGCTTCGCTGGGATTCGAACACCAGGTCTTTCAGATTTCCGGTCTGATGCTTTTTCACAACTTATAAAATTAATAACCCCCATAACACGAAATGTTGCAGAAATATTGCTAGAATATTCAATTGAAACATTGGCAATATTCTAAATGAATATTGCAGGAAGGTTCAAGAAACATTAAAATGTCCGACCCAGGCAATATTGGGCAGGAATATTTCTGAAACATGTCAAAAGAATATTGAAATTGCGCTCGCTTTATGTGTGTGAAAATTGTCCACGAAAACTTCCCTAAATATTGCTGCGCAACGTTGCTGAAATATTGGCTGAGATATTGATGGAATGTCTCCATAAAATGTTTTCAGAATATATTTTTGAAAGTTTCTTTCTAAATTTATTTTCAAGTTACATATATTATTTTGAATTATTTATATACCTATAATTAACTTATAAGACCTTATATTAAATTTAACAACAGAAATTCACGAATTTATTTTTATTTGTAATTCTATTTACATTTAAATTTAATAAAATAACATTTTTTGTTTGATGCTGTAGAAATCACTTTTCTGAACTTCTGTACTTCCAAGGGAGGCAAATTTTTCTAGTATTGTGTCCAACTGCTATTGTTAGTCAGGATTACATAAGCAATATTTACAATTTTGCCACACTTTCTCTTGAAGCCTGTAAAATAATTACGAATATTATTGAAAAATATATTTTATGAGATAGCCTAAACGGGTAAAGACGATAAATTCATATTGTCCTATAGCCTATAAAAGAAAAGATACAAAATTATTGCTAAAAGATATAAAACTAAGTAATCCAGAAATTCATTTTGACGTCAAAATTTATATCAAAAAGGTTCTTTCAAAATTCAAAGTTTGTAATACATTTTTCGTCTTAGTCTTAAATTTTTTAATAACAAATTTCACGAATCTCGTAAAAAAACTAAAGATTGAGATTGCAAAACAGAGGCTAAATCTAACCTTCTTGCCTGCAAATTGTGATTCTGCTCGATGCGATATCATAGGTGCAGGAAATATTCTTACTGTCGTTAGGCAGTTGGATAATGTACGAATGTAGGAGAAGAAAATTCGTAAATTAATATTTTCTTCATTATTATATCATCATCGTATCATTTTCGTATCAATTTTTTAAATTCCAAGTCCATGATCCTGCGAACTTTTTATCGGCTGTCAAAAATTCAGATGTCAAACTTGGTAACTCAGCATTATTATGAAAGCTCGAAGTTGCTAACATGGGAAGGAACATATGAATATCGTTTTATGTGTTTTAATTTGAAGTCACAATTTTTGACATTGAATTATCAAACCGACAATAACCCATCAAATACATAGTGAACAGGAATATATATCACTAAAGATGATCTTCGAAACTAAGAAAATATTCAATTGACAAACAGTGCGCAGGAATATGTACTTAACAGTGAAAAGATGATACGTCTTTTAATCAGTTTATAATCTGTTTGCAATGCTGTAAATATTTTTTACACAAAATTTCGATACATTATACAACTCTCTGAAGACAGTAAAGACTGTTTCCTGGAGCGACGATATGGCCTCGAGCAGAATCATAATTTGCATGTAGGTAAGAAAGTTAGATTTTCCCTAGTTTTGTATTTATAGCAATATTTTTGTATTGATTATTTTATAGGCTATACGACAATACAACATTACCATTGACGCCCGTTTAGGCTATCTCATAAAAAATACTTTTAATGATATTTGTAATTATTTTATAGCGTTTAAGAGAAAGAGTGCCAAAATTTAAAATATATGGCTCATGTAATCCTGCCTCACAATAGCCGTCGGACACAATATTTCTCACAAAATTTGCCTCAGAAGAATGATTTCTACAGCATCAAACAAAAAATGTTATTTTAAATTTAAATGTAAATAGAATTACAAATAAAAATAAATTCGTGAATTTCTGTTGCTAAATTTAATATAAGGTCTTATAAGTTAATTAGAGGTATATAAATAATTCAAAATAATATATATAAAACCTGTAAATAAATTTATAAAGAAACTTTCAATAATATATTCTGAAAACATTTTATGGAGACATTACATCAATATCTCAGCCAATGTTTTAGCAACATTGCGCGGCAAAATTTAGGCAAGATTTCGTGGACACTTTTCACACACATGAAGCGAGCGCAATTTCAATATTCTTTTGAAATGTTTCGGAAATATTCCTGACCAATATTGCCTGGGTCGGACATTTTAATGTTTCTTGAACCTTGCTGCAATATTCATTTAGAATGTTGCCAATGTTTCAACTGAATATTCTAGCAATATTTCTGCAACATTGCGTGTTATGGGGGAATCAATATTCAAAAAATATTGACTTTAGACCAAGTAGACCAAAAACATTAACATCATAATAAGTACTATTACGTTGGTCAAAAACCATAACATCAATTAATAAATAATGTTCGTTAAGGCCAATTCCGCTTCTTTTGGTGTTAAAAGTTTTTTTTATTATAAACAAATTTTTGCCGACATGTTTCAACCTGTAATTTTAGGTCCTTTTCAAGGCTTATTCTAGAAGGAAAAATACATGTGTCAAAAAAAATTATAAGAAGGAGAGTATTTAATCTATATGTATATATACATATAAATTGTCGCTGTTTACATAAATTATAGAAAGAAAAGAAAAACCGCTGAAGACTATGTTGAGTTTTTGAGTAACTTTGACATTTTTGCTCTCTTGTAAAATTGTTAAAAGTTTAAAATAAAGTGAAAGTTGAAAAAAATTGATAACGTATCATTTATGTTATAACCTTAAAAAAATCTCATCTGAAACAGAAATTATTTATGAAGGAACTAGATTATTAATTTAAAATGTTGTTTTTAGTAATTGAGTAAAAATTTGTTGTACATTTATAGGAAAAATTCTTTGAGATTATGTAATTATTAAACTACATTTTGTAATAAATTGTGGTTGACGAATTTGAGTCGAAACAAAAACTTATGATAGTTATAACGATACTAATGGCCGATTTAGAGGTTATGTTATGCATTGTTATATATATATGTGTGACTGAAGAAAGACCGCGTAAATTTTAATTTGTGATCTGCTTGGTTAAATCTTTGTAAAATATTGTTAATTTTCGACGCCTCCATTCAATATGAGTGTATGTGCTAACGGCGCTCTGTATGAGACTATTCCCTATGCTTATACACAGCGCATAGTCTCATACACGGCGCTTTCAGCACATAGACTCATATTGAATGGAGGCGTCGTTTTGTCTTTTGGAATACATAAAGGAGTGTCCTCGATGTACCTAAAATAAAATATAATAGGATAGTTAACTGACTTTAAGATTTTTTGTTCAATATTTTCCATAACTAAGTTAGGTAGAGCTGCTGATATGGGTGATCTCATTGTTAGGCCGTAAATTTGTTGATAATATTTATCATTGAATTGGCAATAAGTTGATTCTAGACACATTTTTAAAGCTTTATCAAAATCCTTTTTGATAAGAATAGTGTGTGGTTCAAAATCTTTTCATAAAGGTACTTCTAATTAAATTCCAAGATATGTTAGTGTACATAGAAACAATATCGAGAGAGATGACGGTATAATCATTTGGAATACAAATTTTGTCTATTTTATTTTAAAAATCCCAACTATCTTTTATGTGGTTATTAGTATGTCCAACCATTTTTTGCAAAGACTTTGATAAAACTTTTTACAGATTATACAAAATTCCTTTCAAAATTCAAAATATTCCTTCTAGAATAAGCCTTGAAAAGGACCTGAAATTATAGGTTAAAACATGTCGGCAAAAATGTTGTTATAATAAAAAAATTTTTGAACACCAAAAGAAGCGGAATAGGCCTCAACGAACATTATCTATCTTATACCGCAAAAAATACATTCATCAATTGATAAATATCAACAACTTTGAAAATTCCACCGAAACATTTTTTACCATGTATTTGGTGCTGGGTCCTTGATCTTGTTGGTTTGAAAATAACTGTATTTTTAAATTTTGTAACGTAGTAAAAACAATGTATCTTTTTTATTTTAAAATTCAACTAGTTCGTTGAAAATTCTTATATTTTATTTTATATAATCCAGAGTTATTCTATGTAATCCAAATTAATCTCAGGTAATCTTAGTCCATCTGAATTTATTGTCAAAGTTTCTTGTCTTTGCATTTTTTTGTGCGTAAAAATATACTTCTTTTAAAAAGCGTTTAACTTGGTCATTTTGTGCTATACCAATAAAAGTACACATAATTATAAAACTTTAAAGAAATATCATGTGATAATAATCTCCGTAATATTTACTGATACCAATATAGTAGATGATATTTCTTCTTAGGTTTAGTTCTTGACTATTATGTGCTTTTTCCACGTCTAGATGTTTACCTATTAAAAACAGACATTTCTAGAAGTGAGTCACTGAGGACTTGAATGCCTCTATCACTCATGCGCACATACAGCCTCTTTTCAAAACGTGGCAGTTTCATGGAAAACATTTCAACAATGCGATTTGACTCATAATAATCTGATGAAGGTTAGCATACATAGCAGTACAAATATTCCAAAATTCTCATTCAAAATTCAGGAAATCTATTCAATACCAAGAGGAAAAATGAAGATTGCCAGCTACATTATAATTCTTACATTTTCGGTTCATCTGGATTTTGTTGGTAAGTTTAATTAGGCTGACCACACTAATAATTTTTATGCTTATATCCACTTTCTGAGGCTTATCAATTTTGTCCTACGATTTTTTACTCCTTCTGCAAGTTGCTGGAAATAGATTTCTTTGGTTGTTTAATATAAAAAGCATTGTGTTATGGTAAAATCTAATCTTTTTCTTATCGAATTTCTTACCACCTAACAAATATTTGTTCATAACATCATGTTTTAATGTTAATTCTTCCAACATTTGTACAAGAGGAGACCCATATAGTTTCAAGGTTTCCTAACTACGTTGTAATCTTTCCGTTTGGCGACTAGCCTCCCTTTACTCGATGCAAAATAAAAGTTTTTTAAAGTTTGAGTACTACGGTTGGTCCAATTTTTTCAAAATGATCAACATTAACACGTGCCCTGGGGGTTTCGAAATTACAAAGGGCTTTTCAATGTGAATAGCTCGGTTTTCGAAAAAATTGAAAATGTAATTACTTTTTATTACCTTTTTATAAATTAGAGTTTAGTCGCCTTCTAAGGAATTTTTAGAAAATAATTTACACCCAATAACTTTTGATTTTGAAAGACCTTATCCCCTTTTATTGGGCCCGGAAAATGCCCCAAAAATGCAAAATAGCAGTTTTATGCAAAATTATCGTTAAAGACGGTATTTGTTGGTACTTTTCCATTTAACTAGGATGAAACAACAAAATTTTAAAAATCATTAAAAAATATATGCAGAACACATAAAAGTATTTTAAAGTATGAGAAAAATGACTATTTTCACGATTAATTTGAATTAGACTTCATCGATTCAAAGCATCCTCTCATTTTGTAGCAAGAAAAATTAACCAGGAGCGTTACCGGATATTTTATAAATAGTAGATAATGTGCCAAGGGGAGAAGGACAGCAATTTCCGTTAAGCGTTAGCTCTTAGAAGTTTCTAGATTAGAAGTTTATGCTAACGCATTCAAAGTCAAAATTATATATTCTAATATGGTAGATCCAATATGGCGATTGACAATTCGAAATTTCTGTTGAAATTTCATGAACATTTATATGACGGATTTTAAAAATTTCTGATTATAATTCGAAATTTAAAATCACAAAATCCAATATCGCTGACCCAACCCAGATAACAATTTTAGCGCACTATGCGCGCATGGCGCAGGCACGCGTGTGTATTTTCACGCACGACGTGCGTTCAGATCAGCACACAGATGTGTCCTCCATAGAGGAGCATATGCCAGGCATGTCGTGCAAGGCACGTGCGTGCGCGCATGAAGCAAGAACTCAGTGCGCGTACGAGGAGGGTCTTGAAATTTTTTATTTATAATAAAATAAAGTATAAAAAAGATTCAATTTCACATCTTTATTTAATTTTTGCTGTGAGTATATAAAAAAAGCCTTTGTAGTATTTATTTACTTTTCATGTTTTGAAAGTAAAACTCGTCGGACCTTGCACACAATATGCACCATATGCACAACGCACACAAAATTATATCAGGAATGCTAACCTATACAACCAGGTTTAACATCATATTTATTCTCTCGTTTCCCGAATAAATTGCAAAGTAAATGGATGAATTGTTAAATTTCGGGTTTATGCAACTTTTTATACTAATATTTAATGCATATAAATGTAGAAAATTATGCAAAATAAATAAATTTTGCCCGTCGAACCGTTCATTACTTTAGAAATCAGGCACTATAAAGTCAGCGAGATAGCACTTGATCGAGTCGCCATCTTTTCCCGCACCTTTTCAAATTCTGAAAAATGATTATTCTCTGTGATGGTTAAAAATTGAACTATTTTGTTGAAAATTTGTTTGAAATATTTTTTTTTACCAACAGTTTATTAGTGGAAGATTTAACTGTTTTTGTGAAAATTCGTTTTTTTGTATTAAAATGAATTTTTTAACTGAAAATTTACCAATTATATTTTATGTTGAAAATTGACATTTTTAGTTTAAAAAGTTAACTATTTGTTTGAAAATTAATGTCTTTTGTTGACGATTTTTTGTTGTAAAAAAATTAATCTCCTTTATTGAAAATGATCCATCATTTTAGTTGAAAATTCATCATTTTGTTTGAAATTTTAACTATTTGTTAAAAAAATCCTTTTTAGTTAAAAATTAAACTATTTGGTTGAAAATTTTCTTTCTGAGTTTCGATTTAATACATTTTATTTTGTTAATAATTAATTATTACATGTTTTTAATGAACTTGTATCTTTCTATTTTAATGTTAAGTTTTAACTTTTTTTAATTTTATGTTTTTAAAAATATATTTTCATTTTGCACACAATCAATTTTTAAAGATTATTTTTTGTAATTATTTGAATTTAAAACTCTTTTTGATAGATAATAATAATTTATTTATATTCACTTTAGCAGATTGCAAACTGCATTCATAGTGCACGCATGTATGCGTCGCATAGTTCCGTCACGGGGTGATTGAACGCATGCTGACATTGGCGACGCATTGTGCACGCACTAAAGTCGCATTCACAAAATGCTCTTAGATGTGGTGCATTCTTTCAAGCATTTCTTGCGCGCATCGACGTGCGCGAAACGTGCGCGCACGAATTGTTATCTGGGAATATAGCGATTGATATATCATGCTCCAATTTTTTTGCACTACATTAATTTAGGATTAAATATTATAGAACATTACATTTCACAAATTCTAATTGTTCAAATGCCTTGCGACTTGAGTGTCAATTTTGGACAGACTGGCCTGACAGATTTCCCCTTTTTCCAAGAGACTGCCTAATCTATCTTAGAGGTTCTAAAGAGGTAAACAACAAAGGACTAGGTCAAACCGACATTCCATGAAACTCCAAATTTAGGGCTTCATAAGTTTCTGATTATGCATCTAAAGTTTCTGATTATGAATCTGAATTCCAAAATTGAATGTTCAGGGTACATTATCGTGGTTGATGATTTAAAATTTTTTGTTTAAATTTCGTAACTAGTTGTTTCAAGAATGCCGATTTTGAATTTGATGTGAAAATTATATTATTTACTAAGGCGGTCATGAAACTTCCTCTTCCGGGGTTCACGCAGTGGGGGAAAGAATAATTTTCTGAAGTAATGATATTCGGCAAATAATTGGTGAATCAACTAACTGGGGTTGCGATAATTTTAGGAGATAACCGAGATATTCGTGATTCACTTTTGAAGTGCAACAACAAAAAGGGCGATATACGTACAAAATATGCATTAGTAAACTCATAGGTAACTAATGACAAGAATCTTGCGCTACTGACAATATGAATGACTAAGTTTAACGGTCAGGGACAACTTTGATTTCCAATAATCAGAAATTTTTTAAGTTAATTACTTTTCTTGTTATTAAGCTGCAAACATAGGCATGATAAGCGTACGCGGAGACCGAACGAGAGGCCTACGAAAGCCAGCCCCACCACTTACCACTACAGCCGTACGCGACGTGTCCTTGAGCTCCACTGGCTCGTGCCTAAAAGTTTAGTGGGAAGTGGAGGGGGTGCTTTTCGTAAACGCATCCCCACTACTCAAATGCTGGCTTGCGGTCTCTGCTACGATCGCCCGTACTGTAAAACTCAGCTTTGACGCATTAGGTCCCGTTCTTCGCGGACGGTCACATATACTTTTTAATTGCAGCTTTTTCTTCCATTTTCAATGAAATTTTTCTTTCTCTTCCTAAATTCTGTTCACATTGTTACGTATAAGTTAGTTCATTGTAAATTCTCCTAAAGCGTCGACTGTAAATTTGTGCATTTTCAAATCCTTTTCGCCCATTTTCTTATTTTGTTCTACCTAATCGTCGCTTTCATTCAATCACGAGTGGCTACCCACTAAGAAATCTCAAATTGCTGCGCTGGAAATCTCAAGAGAATTCTTTGAGAAACTCTTGGAAATACTTCAGCAACCTAGCATTCGTAAGAAATCTTGGAAATCTTTGGCCAAGTATTTGTAGAAATGAGGTGGTGTCAAGCGTTCCGACATACGCTCCTACGAATGGAAGGAACAGCCGACTTAATCTGAAAGCCGCTCAGTTTAGTAGAGTCTGTAGAATCCCACGTGAGTTCTGATCGCGAGCAGTGTCGCAAATTTCAGAACTCCCGGCAATCTCAACGAAATCTTGGAAGTCTCGCTAATCATTGAATAGAGATTGCCGCATTCACAGTTTTAAGATCTTTAGGTTTCGTTGTGTGTAGCCCCTCGAATCATCATGAGTTTTGAGGAGGTCGCATCGTAAGAGAGTGCAGAAAGAGAGATAGAAACAGAGAGAGTATATGTATACATGCTCTGCTTAGCCTGTCATTGGTTTTAGAAAAATTTTAAAAATTAGAAAAATTGCGAATCGCCGAATAAAAGGGATACGCGAATAGAGATAGAAGGTATAGACTATAGTAAGTATACTTGTAAGAGAGAGACAGTAAGATATCCGCCCAGTGCTGGGCATGAAATTTAAGAGCGTAATTGGAACGTCCTAAAAACGTTTCTTGGACGTACAAATCAAAAGACATTATTTGAACGTTCTGAAAACGTGTCATGTTCCAAATTCGTCCTTAAAACGTATCTAGAACATTGTATGTTTAAGGTACGTAATTTGGACAGACATAGGACGTTTTTGAGCCGTTTTAGTAACGTTTTTTAACGTGTGTGCCCACTGGGCGTACAGTCGGTCGGTCGATCGATCGATTTTTTCAATTCACTTCCGTCCCAAAAGAAGCTTCACTTATGATAAATTTAAGCTTTTTCGGGTTTCAATCGTGTGCGAAACTATGAATCTTGCCGACGTTTCGTGAACATTGCAGTTTACTTCTTCAGGGCGGAATAAAGTTTAACATTAATAATAATTTTTGTCAAGCTTTAGTTTAGCGCTTAGCATAGATTATATTTCGTAAAAATTTCTACCACTTTTCATAATCTACCTTTTATTACGTAAAACTTCTTTGTTCAATCGTAGACTCGCTGCTGGGGTGTGGATAAATAATTTCTGGAAGTTGGCACTTCCTTCACAAGAGAGACCGGTAACTCCTTTGTCGTGGATTAGTACGTCTTGACGTTGAGTTTTCTGCTTGGCTGCTGTTGCGCTACTGAGTTGATAACTGCTTTCTCTTTTTTTTTAACTTATCGCAGTTTGTTGCATGCTCTAGGACATTACCGTCTATATGACGTTCACAATATGTGTTTATTCCATTGAGCTTTTTAGAAAAAATAATTTTTTGTAGTGAAGAGCTTATATATCCACCCTACGAGATTACTTTTCTTACCTAATGCTTTTTAACGGGTCTTTCCGTGGATAAGATCCGGAGTTCGTCCTGAGTTCCGGAGAACTTTCCTTGCGCGATTCCGTAGAATTACGGTATCTTCTTGTCAAAGTGAATTCCATGGATTCTCAATTTCCTTCCTCCAAGTTCGTTTCAAAGATAGCTCAGTTTGATGTAGATTTCATACAATTTGGGTCGTTTGAGTCCAATCTAGCAGGATCGCTAAAATTTCATTTACGCGTGGAAGGTCTGGAGCGCCAGATGAACTGAATACTTCATATAGTTATAGTTTTTTTAAAGAAAACTAGGATGAATCTAGGACGAGCGGGTGACGAGAACTGACGTAGTTACGAGACTGACGTCCATCGTGCAATCCCTGAATTTCAGAGATCCATTTCTTTTATGTTCACGTTTGACTTTTGTCCATTACAAAATCTGCAACGTCACAATACATAGGCTTGAATGAATGAAACTGCAAATTCTGTAGCAAGTAATTCCCAGTTTCAGTATCTAAAATAAAAACTTTATCCATTTCTATTTGTTCTTACAGAATTGAGCTCGCAGGGCGACTCACATGCTGCACTTCCTCCTAAGAAGAGGTGGCAATCTTCTTCAGGCCGATCTTCTTCGAGCCACCAAAGCCAACAAATTGTGTTGGGTGAGTAACTTTGTTTTTGAAGTAACTTCTCACAGATACGTTATACAGCAAAAATATCAACTCGTTGCAGTTACTTTACTTAAATAATTAACAATAATTTGTCTAAAATTTACTATAAATGTTGCCATCCAATCACTTGATTTTGAGAATTTGCAAAAAATACGCTATATTTTTAGATTTGAAGAAGAATACATTTGAATATAATTAACACAAAAGGCTTACAATTGTCTCCACTTTAGATATTTGACTATTATGTAACTATAATAATTTCGCAGTAATTTCTATTATGTCAATGTGACGTAACAGTAATTTCCTTGCATGGAAATATTTTATCATTGATTTCCAAGATAATAATTTTACATATTTCATTAAAAGGACTGAATTTCAAAAATCGTCATGCAAAATGACAGTTTGATATGCAAAATTCTGAAATAGTTCAATTTTTTAGGCTTCTAAATTAAATTGTGAAGACTAAGAAAAGCCTTATCGCACCTTTAGTGGAAACATTTTTAGAGTATCATCCTAATGAGAAGGTATTAATTATTTATATTTTCATTATTTCTAATTAGTTTCATATACAATTTAACTTCGTCGGTTTTCATCCAATCTCCACGTTATGAGACACCCTGAGTCAGCAAAAAAGATTTTTACGAAGGTGTCTGTCTGTATGTCTGTCTGTAGACTGTAGTCACAATAACTTTCGAAAGGCTGATCAAATTGGATTGAGCTTTGGCACATATTTTTAGGGCATGAAAAGAAAGGACGACTTCGTTGACGAGTTATTTTTCACTAACCCCGGGTAAAAATATTTGGTGTTGATTTTGTGTGAGTAGAGACTGATCCAAGACAATTTCAAGTTATTCTGTATGTCTAGCTCGTGAGACGGAACCAGACTATTTTTGATGTCTTAAGACAATTATTTTCGACTTAGGGATAAAAATTGATGCCCTGAGTTGAAAATTCAATCATTTGGTTTATATTCGTGTATTTTGTCAAAATTCCATTTTTGGTCAAAAAGTAATCTTTTTCAGTTGAAAATTCATTTTTTTCTGTTTAAGTTCATCTGTTCTATTAAAATGCAATAGTTTGATTTGAAATGATCAAATTTTT
Organism: Andricus curvator; assembly: GCA_932195095.1. NCBI lineage: Eukaryota > Metazoa > Arthropoda > Insecta > Hymenoptera > Cynipidae > Andricus > Andricus curvator. The sequence goes on from CAKNYM010039851.1 coordinate 175,664, forward strand.
TGTAAACTTTCCTGAATGTTATAATATCTTTTGTCAATAATAGAAAGAAGATATGAAAACATGTACTTTGAAACGTGCTTTCAGTGTAATAATGTCATATTTGTGAAATTCAGAACTACGCAAGAAAAACTGACCAGTAATTTAAAAAATAAATTGTTTCATTTTAAACTAAATACCTCATACTTTTTCTTTCTTTTGTGAATAAACTAGGCAGTTTTACTATTAATCTGTATAAAAAAGACAATTTTTCATTTATACAATTTAAATTTTCGCGGAACATTGACTAGAACAGCTACAGCTACTTAGCGGCTTTTAAGCTCCTCTGTTAAGAAATAAAGAAGAAGTGCTATTAAAAGGGGAGTTTATTAGCCTGTAGATAGTGCTAGCTGTTCTAGTTTTTCTTGCGTATTTTCCAATTTAACAAATATAACTCTATTATACTGTAAGAACGTTTCAGAGTACGCGTTTTCATATTTTTTGTTTTTATTCATTTGTTTATATTGAATATTGTTGAATTTTCAAGCAAAACGACGAATTTTCTACGAAATGTTTAAATTTTAAACCCGGAAGCATGAATTTAAAACAAAAAATGAATAAATAAATAGGTGGATTTTCTACCGAAAAGATTGAATTTTTACCAAAAAAGATATTTTTCAACAAAATACATGAATTTTCAATAACCTAGATACAGTTTCAAGATAGAAGTTAAATTTGTAATCAAAGCGAAAAGATGAATTTTCTATAAAGAATTTGATGTTAGAAATTGGAATGTTTAGTTTAAAAATTCATCTTTTTGGTACCAAATGCAACTGTTTAATTGAAAAATTATCAATTCTGATGGAATATTCTGCTCTTTTGTTGAAAATTCACCTTTTGGTTTAAATATCAGCTATAACATTTTTCGTTGAGAATCCATCTTTTTTGTTTTAAAATTCAACTACTTGATGGAAAGTTGAACTACTTTTTTTAAAATTAATTTTTCTTCGGTTGAAGGTTCATCTCTTGGTTGAATGTTCAACTCTTTTGATTGAAAGTTCATCTCTTTTGGTGGAAATCTCGTCTTTTTTGGTAAAAAATGCAACTGTTTGGTTGAAAAATAATCTGTTTTGGTTGAAGATACAACTCCTTCATTGGAAATTCCTTTTTTTGTTGAATTAAACTGTTTTTTATTAACAATTCAAATATAATTTATTTGAAATATCAATTATTACATTTTTCGTTGATAAATTAATCTTTTTTTTGTTTGAAAAATCAACTAAATGGTAGGAATTGAAATACTTTTAACGGTTTATTGTTGTTATAATACGGGGAGTATCTGACGCTAGAAAAAGTCTATACCGAAGGGAGATGTGGGTCAAAGAAAATGAACAGTTTTCCTCTGACCCATCTCGATTGAACCGAAGAGGTGAAGAAAGTATTTAAAGGCTTGTAAGACTATTCCGCTTCGGTAGTAGATAATATCAAGACTTTCGGGTGGAAGAAGTTTCCCTCAAACCACCAGCATCTGGGCTACATTTTCACCTCATATCTAAAGTCGATGCAGCCTATTCTGGAGAGTTTGGTGAAAGGACGCGCAATGCCCCTCCCGAAAACGGGCAACTTGTCTGATGCTAAGAATTACAGGTCTGAACATGCTGTATAAGATCATCGCAGCTATCCTTAATGATAGGATTATTCGGACTGCCGGACCTGTGTGGCGACAAATGTACGAACAACGCAGCTTAAAAAAAGGCATAGCAGGATATTGGGAGAACTTGCTCAACGATGTGAGTGTGAGATCGAAATGGAGTTTGGGTTAGAAAAATTCGCCAAGATTCATTTTAAGTAAGGACAAATTACTGGCATGTCCTAGGACCTCAAGCTCGTTGACAAAAGCGCTGCATGTTACCTTGGAGCTGAAAGATTTACGCATAGGCCTTATCCAACAGATTTGGTTCTCCAAATTATCTGCGAGAAAAAAATTATCGCAACGAACATGCTTGCCGTTTGTAGCGGTTCCATAGACGAAGGAGGAGCTCAGATCCCTCGACTTCGGGTGACGAAAGGTTATGCACATGCGCGAAGCCATGAACATTCAGTCGCCTGTTCCATGATTTGACATCTCACTCCGTCAATGCGCTCGCGAAATACAGCAAATGTATTCAAAATACAGCAAAGAATTGGGCAAAGAAGCGCGTCTGTACAAGGCAGCGGAGGAGGCTGTTGCGACACTTGGCCTTGGCTTCAATATCGGGGGTGAGCGAAATCCATGAATGATTACCCATCTCAAGTACTGACTCCTAAATGCCCGGATCGAGAAAACATAGGAGAAAAACTTCCGCAAACAGTTCCTCTGCTAAGAGTGCTTTACTACCATCTCTGTCACTCTTACGGCATTAACCCTGATACCACTCTGCTAAAAGCTCCTCTGAGGGGCCGAATTGAGAAAAGCTGGACGAAAGCGTGGATTTTGAAACTTAGATTCTTTCCTTACAAAACCTTTCTCTTCCGACTTAGTTTCTGTGCGCATTCGAGGTCTGACATAGTTCTCCTTGACTTCGAGAAACGAACCATGTTTGTTCTCGACTGATCGGCGCCAGCCGACTAGAACACCATAGCCAAAGGGAATGAAAAGAAAGAGAGACTATACCCAGAATATTCTGCTAAACTGGTCGTCCTGATCATCGGTGCTCTTAGAAGTACCATGCGTTTCGTGTCCTTAGGGTGCATGAGACGTGGTTACAGCTGAAAGTTGACCGCGATTTCACCAGTAGCGGGTGCAATTTTCTAGAACGGCATTTGCTCCCGTTGGAATCCCCCGGTTTTCCTCACGCCAATTCTTTTGCTCCTGGTTTTCTATTTCTATTCAATTCATTTCTGTGATAATGAGCAGAAAAAAGCCCTGAAGAATTACTGATTTTGCTAGACTGCGTTAAACAAACAAACAAAAAAGCTAAATTGAATAATTGACCTGCACCTATCTCGTAAAAATCGAATTATATAACATTTGAAACAATTGTAAATCGGTTGAAAACTAAAGACTGTAGACTATTTCGACAGTAAATTCCTGATTTGGAAAGCGTCACAACACGAAGGTTTCAAGGGCTAAGAAGGATAAGTTACAGCGAGTGTACTAGAAGGCGGGGCTTTTACTGTAAGCACAAGAGACCTTTTCATCTTAAATGTCGGCGAACTCCACGCGTGATGCATTTAACATGCATATGCTCTACTTTTCTGGGTCCCTACAGTCCGAATTATTGAAGATGAAAAGGATTTCTATTTTTTCTTACAGAAATAAGTTCGGATGACGACTCACCTCCTCACTCGCGCTCGCGCTCGCCCCAGCGCAGCCAACCTTCCTCGAGCCAACGAAGCCGACCAGCTGACCAATCTGCGTTAGGTAAGTCACTTTTTTTAATGACTCGTTACAGTTACGTTACGCAGCAAACAAATTAACTCGTTACAGTCACATCTTTGGTAATTTACTACAATAATCTCGCAGCAATTCATACCACGTCAATGTGAAACTATTTCAGTATAAAGCAGTTTAAAATCTCATAAAATTCTCTGCAACATAAAGTTTTTTCCTTGAAACTATTTGGTTGAAATTTATGTTTTTGATGAAAAACTTGTCTTGTTTGGTATTAAAATTAATCCTTTTTGGATGATAAACTACTGCATTAAAAACAAATGTTTTTAGTTGTACATTCGTCATTTTAATTCCAAACTCATATCTTTGGTTGAAAATGTAACTATTTTGGTTGCAAATTAATTTTTTTAACTGAAAATTTATCTTTTCCACATTTCGATAACATAGCTTATATATCAGCCCGCTTGTAGATGTGGCAGGAATTGACAACTTTTATGTTGCACCCGAGATTGAAAGGTTCCTTAAGGGCTCGTTCCATACTGGTCCCTTCCATTTCTTAAGGGTTCGGGTCGAGACCCGGACCCGTTAATTTCTTATGCGTCCGGGTCCAGACTGAATCATTGAGGAACCCTTCAATAACGGGTCCAACCTATAAAGTTCCTTAAAATATATTTGAGAAATTTACAAAGGCTACTTGAGACAGAAAGGGCGGAGCAGTTCAGTTGGAGGTATTGAAATTACTGAGTTTACTTGAGATTGCGCAAAAGATTTCGACGCGAACTAAAGATGCACAGAAGAGTGGTACTGTACATTTGAAGGGTCGGGGAACAAAAGGGCCTAACCCCGTTTTTCCAAATTTTTCAGGACGCCAGAAAAACGTTTGTATTTTGCGAGATTGCTGAAAAAAAATTGGATATATGTGATCGATAATCTCCACTCTTGAACGTTGTTCTTCCAAATTTCATGCAAATCCATCAAACAGTTTTCGATTTATGAGGCACCAAAGTTAAGCACGGGCCTAACCCAAGGGGGTGCAGGCGAACAAAAGGGCCTGACCCCGAGCAGCAAGCATTCACTCGGCTGAGTGCCGCCTGGTCTGCGGTGCAATTCTATGAATAAATACTAACAAATACAATAACAATTTTTCAATGAATATATTAGCTATGTTGTGAACAATGCATTATTTATTGTCTAGTAAATTTTTCTGAACCTGATCTATTATATTGAGTGATACTTTATTTTCGTTATATTATTAATGATTTTGCTATCGTTCATTGTTATTGCCGTTGAAAATGATGATTTTTTTGATTAAGGTTCAGATATTAGGTAAACACTTGAAGCACCGATCGATCCGTGTTCTTCATCTGACCCTGCTTTTTATCCACCCCACTTTTATGTGTGCGGTTCCCAGCAGTTCGTTATAGGACCTCTCTATTTCTGGTCCGGCGGATTGACCTGATGCAGGTTTCTGTCTATTCCGGCTTTAGCTTTGACTTAATGCCTCGCAGTACCTCTACATAAGAATTCCCTGCCGCAGGCTTGATTAGCACTACTTCGAGGAGTGGCTTCCTGGTGGGTTTTCGTTGGCGCTTCTGTTTTGGGGCCTTGTCATCTGCCTTCGTTTTCCCATTTGTTGTCCTTTGAGGGGTCTCATCTCCTCACCATTGGTTATTGGTTTTCTTGGCCTTCTTGCTCGTGACCAAATTCCAATTCTGAAGAGCTGCATCCTCCTTCTTTTTCTTCTCTATCGGCGTAGCTGATTGTTTTTCAGCTGGGCTTGTTGCGGCTTGATTGTTCTTTAGAGTGTGAACCGGCGTGCTCATACCCTTGCAAGGGTTCTTTGCACAGTTCATCGGCAGTCTAACGAAACCATCGATGTCCTTTTTTGATTCTCTCGCTTAGACTTCAGGTCTACAATCAGTTCAGCCATCTTCTTAATGCCAGTTTTAACTGCCGTACTGATGTTCTGCTGCTTGTCAGCAGCTGTCATCATTTTCGACGTTAATTCAGACATCTCACTGATTATGTCCTCAATGGACGTCTCTTCCGCCTGGTTGCTCTTCTGTAGGGCGGTCTTGCCTTTTGTGGTCTCCATTTCAGATGAAATCGCGGGTTCGGATCTCTTAATGTCAGTTTTGAGAGTTGCCGCATGTTCTGCTACGCTCGTGTCTTCTTTACTTAAGTCTACTTGGTTTGTGGTGAGGTTCAACATGAAAGTTCGCCAGCGCATCGTGCGTGAAGGGGCGGGCCGAAATAGCTGGAAACGGGTATACCCTCGGACGTTAGTCCTACCCCAGTTCCCTGGGGCCCAGCCTTCGTTTAACCAGTCCCGAAAAACACGGACGGACTGGAACTCGTCCGGGGCACTGCAGATTCCGACCTCTGCAGCCACCACGCACTCCCTGATCAAGGCCCGAAGGTGCTGGCTTCTGGTCCCATGCTGCGACTGACACATCGACAGTGCAAGCACACATCAGCCCCTCGCCACGTCAGCGGGTTAGGCTGGCGTGGTTCGGAGCACTCCCAGTGAGCCACAGCAGGAAACAATCGTGGTTTTTTCTCAGTGTATCCTTCACCCAGTGTATTTGATCCGCGAGGCCTATTTTATTTCAGCCCTACCCTCTGTTTCCAGCGAGCATTCCCCTATCCGCCACCTGGGGACAACTGCGGAGGTCCTTAGACCTAGCGGCAGATTGACTACAGCTGATTTAATTTGATGATCCCATGCCGATGATATAGAATATTCAACAGCCCTTCAGTAGTGACCCTGTCACCCAAAAGATGACGTCAACCCAGCAAATAAATATGGCTACAGAGCAATAATGTAACATTCCTATAACGTCTAGTAAAATGTTTCAGATGAGTTCTGTCACTGTTCCGTAATACATATAGAACAGCTGTCAATACTAGAAGTATATAAGATCAACGTTTAGATATAAATTTATGAACTTCGACGCATATGTCTAAATCTTGGTATCGAAGAGTTTTTTAGATCTATGATATGACGAATCTGATATTAAAAATGAAAGGAATATTGTATTATAGGTACTTTCAAAGGGGCCGCTAGTAATTATTATATGTTTAATAAAAAAATAGAAAACAGCTTCTGTGCAGTGAATCCAATCCACAGTAGAGTAATAGACAGAATTTGCCGAAAAATAGTAAAATCCTCCGAACTCGTTTCTGAGTGAACTCCAAAAACAAAGAAAAAATACACAACAAGTTTTAAAATAGATTTTGCTTTTCCAAAAAATTACTTTTCACAAATCGCATAAACCTCTTCGAAATTTAAACTTCTGTAGACAAATCGCATGTGGAATCGTAAGAATTTGTATAAATTCAGAATTTTTTATTTTCAAATTGAACATTGTATAAATGAAATTTCTTTATACATCGCATATCATAATTTTATAGGAACTATAAAAAAATGCGTGGGACGATCATCGACTTAATAAAAAGAGGAGTTTCATCAAATTAAAACATTTGCACACTTTCAGTACTGAAACTTTAAAGTAAAAGTACATTTAAAAACTTTGACGCATACGCATGAATCTTCCGAAGAAAGCAAATACGGTTAAACACAGATACAGTTTTTAAGAGCAGTCAAATGCGGCACAAATAACCATCGTGGAAAAAAAGATTACAAAATTAATATAATAAAAGTGAGATTTGATAATTATATATATATTACAAAAAAGATTCGGATTTTTTGTATCGCTACAGAGAAATAATGTAACGGTTCTATAACGTACAGTAAAATGTTTTAGATGAATTCTGTAACTGTTATGTAATAAATATAGAACAGCTGTCAATACTAAAAGTATATAAGATCAACGTTTAGAAATAATTCTATTTTTAAAAATTTCCATTTTCCGCAAAGCAAAGATTAAATTTACAGTCACTTTCCATACAAAACAAGACCGTCTGGGGTATCAATATGGCCTACTAGTTCGTTACCCTGTATCTACATGGGCGCTCTGTATCCGTTCAGTCTCCGTGTTTCTCGGTTGATCGGAGCTCGGAGTGCAGGTGGCCAACCGTTTTGGTTACTTTGCGCGGAGATCAAATGTCAAGATCAAGATGGCTGTCGCCGCGCCAGTTTTCAATTGTCTGAAGGGAAAACGTCACGTTTTTGCAAAATAGTGAATTGTGATCATTATAATTACAGAAAATTATATTGCTTGAAAGAATTTCTTTCGTAAAAAAAAATTATTTTAAGTGTATTTTTTATGCAAAAGAATTGTTTTAAAAATTCCATTAAATCTACGTCGCTAAAAATAATTTTACATCAACATTTTCTACGAAATATAAAAAAAAGTTTGAACCAATATGAAAACCTTTTTTTTCTCATTTACTAAAATTTAATTTATCCAGGCGTGCAAACGTAGATATTTAATTTCTTATTTCTCACACATATATGTATAATTTAAACTGAACACTACACTACTAATACATCTATATTTTAAAATTTATCAAATGGAAAAAATTACAAAAACTTGGAGAATCTATTAGAAGGGAACAACAATGAAAATTTGTCGAGATTATTATAATAATTTGAAAAAGTGAAAAACTCGTCAATTTTGCATTTTTTGTGAGATTTATTTCGGAACAGAATAATGTTTTTAGATCAAACATTTTATATTCTTATTTAACATCCCATATATCAGTAGAAAGATTTTATTCATGCAAAAATGTAATTATTTGTTTTTTAATCGCTGTCTGAGGCAGTTTTGAAAACCCATGAGATTTTAATCTCAAAATTCTTTTGTACTTTATGTACCCATAAACTTTATATCTTGGAAGGATGATTTTATTTTATTTTAAAACTGAAAATTGAATTTTTTATCGCAAACCGCAGTGAAGCCTGGTTCAATTTTGTATCTGTTTTGCAAAAACGCGACATTTTGCTTTGAAAACTGGCGCGGCGACAGCCATCTTGCGAACCGGCAGTGGCTGCTTAGGGACATTTGCACTCCGAGCTCCGATCAACCGAGAAACACGGAGAGTGAACGGATACAGAGCGCCCGTGTAGATACAGGGTTAGGTAGCATAGGGATACAGACAGAGGGCGTTGTGACGCCACGTGCATATCACCTATATGTGCCGGGTTTGAAGGTATAAGTCTTGCTTAATTTTCTTGGCAAATCATTCTGGCGGAATTTCGGAAATCTGAATAGTTAAATTATACATAGTTTGAAATACCGCCGAAGTGGTTTGCCACACTAAGTGCTCTCTGTGCGGTTTTTTTTATGTTTATTCCGCACAGCGTTTTATGTTCCGCGAGTAGAAAAAAAAATCAAGAATCCTTGAGTAGCATTTATGTGTGTTCTTAACTGCATTCTTCGCGGAAATACTATGTCCCGTCGACCTTCAAAAGGGAGGCCATGGGTCCTTCTGTCTCACAGCCTTGAATAGAGGCACGTTGGAGTCGACCACGGGTGTTAAAATGGGAAGATTGGGGAATCTTAGATTCTTGGATCCCGCGTGTCATGCTTTTTAGTTTTTTTTGTTAGAATTTACTTTCAAAAATACGATGTAACCTCCTGTGTCCTTATGAAACTCTAATAAAGCACTATTACTCTTCCTTATTTCGAAATATGGCCTCACTTTATATATGGTTGGTCGAACCCCTTTTTTCATTTCATTCAGATTGAAAAGACATATTAAGTAAATAAACTATGCGACAATAGTTCCCCTTTTCCGTAGTAGGCCAGGCGGTACGTAGTTTTGTTTGGCAATAATTCCGACTAAAGAAATTATGATTTTAAAATGTTCTTTGGGTCAATATAAGGAACCGTTTTTGTTATCCCCCTCCCCCGACCTCTGCGTATCTTTTGGCAGTGGCGTAAACTTTCGAAAAACAGTTTTTTATTTATAACTCGTTTATTTATGTTTTTTTTTGCAAACTCCGCGTCTACAAAAATTGAAGTACATAAAATTCTCCACAAAAAAGGTTCACTTGATTTTTTTCATACGACCCATATTTTTCGAATAATAGCCGGGCAAAGTCCAAAAATTTGTAAAAAATGTTGAAAACTTGCACTTATACTAGTTCTGAAATAACGCTGGATAAATTTATGCACTAATTGTCGGTAAGATCAATGTTAATAAACAAATAATATATTTACAACTTATTTTTCATTGTTTATGAATAACTTCATTAATGGAATCAATGTTTTTATTATATACGGTTTTCACAATTGCGAGCCTATGTATGAAAGTATTTGAGACCACTAACTGGAAAATTTTAGAAAATAGCTTGGTCGTTGGAATGTAAAAAATCTAGAATGTCACAGGCGTACCAAAAAATTTAATCAGGATCATTGTAATTAAATATAAAAACGACGAATACCATTGGCGTAGAACAGGGCTCACCACTTTCAGCAAGTGCTGACTGAAATGACAAGCGCGTGGCTGTAACAAGAAAAATGTATGTAGAATTATTATGTAATTTATATATAAAAAGTAACATCAAATTCATACCATTCATAACATAGAGTGAGAAAGAGATGCTCTTATGTTATTATAACGTCTCACTCGCTCTTATGCTTCCCTGTAATCGGTATGAATTTGACCTTACGGTATATATAAGTAATAAATATTTGCAAATTTGTGAGGCTTACCAAAAAAAATTTTCAGCCGACTGATTAATTTAGACTTTTTTTCTTTCTTTGGAAGCCGACGATCCTTTAAGGTGGATGTGGAAGGTTCATCCTGCATTCCTCCACGCTGGGATCTTCTTCCACCTGACGTTGATGGCTGAGGTTCGACCTCCATCAGGTCACCACTACTCTCCTGTTCGTTGTCATCATCATCGGTGGAAGGCTCGTCCTGCCTTCGCCTTCGCTTAGATGCTCTCACACCTGAGCTCGATGGTTAGGTTTCGACCTCCATCAGGTCACCTCTACTCTCCTGTTCATTGAAATCCTCATCATCACCGCTTGACTCAGCTAAATCGCTCTCTGAATGAAGCCCTTCGTCGTTATCATCTCTCAAAAAGCGCTCTAGTTGTATACCGACTCTGTCGTCAATGTCGCTGGTGTCCTCATCCTTCTTGATATTCGTACAAGATTGGCCGTGGCAGTTGCTACAAATCGTTGAGCATAGCAGTCCAGCTTTTCTGCAAGTGCAGGCTGCTTTGCAACCTTTGGTGCATTTGCACGAAATTCTGTGAAGCAGTTCTTGAGGAGCCGCGTCTTTGAGGGTGGGGATTGGTGTTAGGCCATGCTTGCTTCTTTTCCAGCCCCAATCTTCCGGACTTTTCGTGTTGACTTTTCGTGCGGTTTAACTATTCACACACCAACGTACACTTTCACCCAATAGAGCAGATGTTTCTCAACATTCCAACGACTAAGGGACTAAGCTATTCTCTAAAATTTTCGAGTTAGTGGTCTCAAATACTTTCATACATAGGCTCGCAATTGTGAAAACCGTATATAATAAAAACATTGATTCCATTAATAAAGTTATTTATAAACAATGAAAAATAAGTTGTAAATATATTATTTATTTATTAACATTGATCTGACCGACAATTAGTGCATAAATTTATCCAGCGTCATTTCAGAACTAGTATAAGTGCAAGTTTTCAACATTTTTTACAAATTTTTGGACTTTGCCCGGCTATTATTCGAAAAATATGGGTCGTATGAAAAAAATCAAGTGAACCTTTTTTGTGGAGAATTTTATGTACTTTAATTTTTGGAGACGCGGAGTTTGCGAAAAAACCACAAATAAACGAGTTATAAATAAAAAACTGTTTTTCGAAAGTTTACGAAACTGCACAAAGATACGCAGAGGTTGGGGGAGGGGGATAACGAAAACGGTTCCTTATATTGACCCAAACAACATTTTAAAACCATAATTTCTTTAGTCGGAATTATTGCCAAATATGACCTTTTTTTGCTCTGCCGCCTGGCCTATAGCTGCTTTCGTGGAAAAAAAGCCATGGTCTGGGTGAGATTTTTGGAGGCCTAAATTCTCCCCTGACAAAATGGCGCCCAACACTTAACCTAACCACAAATTAAGACAAACAATTTCTTTGAGATCACTAATCTGGCACATTTTTCACAACAATTAGTAATTCCAATCACGCGATTTTCTGTTCGAGAGTTACTCCAAATAAGTTTGGATGTTAGTTTCGGAGTGAATTTCAATAGAAATTAGAACGAATTGTGATGTAAGATTTTTGTGTGCACACATAGTATAATAGCTAGCATCAACTGAATGTCAATGGATGGAAAAAAAGCATTTTTTATCCTGGCTGCTCTATACTTTGGTCTTATCCTGGGCCGTTATCCTCATTCTATTGGCAAATGTAATAATAATAATATATCTAAAATTTTAAGTAAATTTTTTTCAAGCTCGACGCCGAACAGAATTTTTGCGATTTAAAATTAATATAAAGTATTACTGAGATGTGCACAGTTAGAAGGGTACCATCTGTGAGCATCACAAATTTCATGTGCCCCGTGTTGAGCTCGTGCAGAATTTATTTATATATGTTTCTCAAAATCCTTTAAAAATTCAACACTCAGTGGATTTTGAAAAAAGTTCCCAATTTCAAAAAATTTAGCGACATATATTCCTGTGAAGTATAATTGCGGCTTCTTAATTATTATTATTATAGATGACAACCTGTAGGGCTTCGATTTAATCAAACAAAAAACAAACAAAAAATGTATTTCTTCTCTCTGTTAAAAGAGAATAGGGAAGAACTTTGTGTTGAATGTTCATTTACATTCAACTCAAATGTCTTTCGCGCTTCAACTATAATTCATTAACTTTTAAAGTTTCCAATCGGAAATCATACAATTTTCAAAGTTTTTGAAATAATTGATCTTTGACGGTTCATAATTTTTAAATACTTAAATTTTGAACGGTGAAGATGACGGCAAATCTTTTTTGTACAGGAATCTCATTTTTTTAGTTAACAACAATCTTTTAAATCACTTTGAATGTCACCTAATACTACACGATAATTATAATAAATACCTGATAATAATCAGCGCCATCTTAAAACGTTCATAGCTACAATAAAAAATTTCAGTTTCCCATAAGCAATTTCAAAATAGTTCATTTTTTTCAGGCCTTGAGAATCAATTGAAAAAATTATGAAATCATATCTATATGAAATAAGTTATAAATCACTAAAATAGATGGTAGTTGAGAAATAATGTCTAATATATTAAGGGGCTTCTAATTTTTTATTTTCCATTATTAAAAGTTTGATGCGTAATTGTAATTTTGAACACTATAAATTCAGAAGAGTTAAGTAGTTAAGTATTTGATATCAAAATTGAATTGAGATCTAAAATTTGAATTTGAAATACGACTGTGTACTTTAAAAAAAATTTAATCCTCTGTTTCTTGTTGCAGAGTTGAGTTCACAATTCGATTGCTTACCTTACGGCGACCCTATACCTGGTGTTTCTCGTTACGGACCTTGCTCTTCTGACAGAGATTCTCCAGAGAGGACTCTTTCACTTGTCAGATATCATTCTTCCACCAGGCCTCCTCCTCCTGCCGAGCCTCCTCTTCGTGACAGGTCCAGGTCTCCTTCTTCCAGCCGTCATCCCAAAACATTACTTGGATTTAAACTTGGAGATCTTACATCTATTCGAGTTATTTCAAAAAAGAATCCGAACCGGATATTCGAATTTCGAAAATACATTTTTCCTCCCGATAAACCAATTCAATTGAGAACGTTTAAAAGCCATAACCCCATTCCAAATGAAGAAAAAATGGTTTTATCAACGTCCAATGGTGACATCTTCGCAATCCTAGAAAGGGCAAATAAAGGAACGCATTTTCGTGGAATATATAAACCTCTTACTGCCAGGGAAAAGCGGGTGAAAATAAACATTCACAATGGCGCGGTTGATGAATTGACCCCAGAAGAAATTGCGGAGTCTCCATTAGGCAACTCGGAAAGAATCGAAAAGTATTATACAATAGTTCCTGTGTAAAACATAATTCTTTCCGCCGAAAATTCGTTAAAACAAATCTGCCTGATGCACGTGTGGAAACTTTCTCTTTCCTTTGAAGTTTAATTAATTAATTTTATTGAAGCTCCTTCGGCTTTAATAAATGCATTTAGGTAACTTGTGATGCGCTTCCAGATCGACTGAACTGTCTCAAAAATGCGAAATTTTCTATATTATTTTAAACTTTATTATATTAAGTGCATGTGTCTCTGTACCTCACATCGGGACTGCTTATTCAGATATTGTAAAATAAAGAGCAAATTTCATTCTTTATCATTATTATTTTATTTCAATACCCTAAGAAATGTATACAAAGAATTATTCATAGATAATTAAAGAATTATCCTTTTCATCTCTTTCACATATATGCATGCAGAAAAAAATGCAATATTTTCTTATCAATAAATGTAAAGTGTTTCTTGTAACCGTCACAGTAAAAACTGCTCCTAATGAGGGGGTGGAATGTCAAAATCACTTAGCATTTCGTAAATGTCACAATGAAGTTAAGGTGAATGTAATGGTCATCCCTTCGTAAAATAAACCTCTATTCCCTAGTATTATACACTGTAAGATTTGTAATACCCACTGAACCGAGATTACAATAGTCATGTAGTGAACATTACAGAAGGATCGGTCCATGCTACCGAACCGATTGGCAACCTATCCGCGCGGACCACCGGATGAATTCATGACACAATCTGCAATACCTAAAAAACATTTCTTTTTGACATTTCTGTGACAGTCGTCACATTACTGCATATTCCCACTTAACAATGCTGGGGTTTTATAAAAAATAACACAATTTTTGATGGCACAACTTATTTACCGATCGCGTAGAGTTGAGAGTTTATTGGAGCAAGACGTGTTCGTGTGCCGTGACTGTATCAGCTGACTTGTATGGATATGAGGTAAACGCGAGAGCTTTCGTCGTGTGCCGCGATGGCATGAACGCGTATTCAGAAGTCGTCGCCGAGGTCGCAACCTCAGTTACAAGTTCATTTCAAAATTATTTTACAGATCGCAACTCGTGTAATAGTGTAGTGGTTGAGGTAATCAACTTGCGTGCGTAGGTTTGTGCGTTCGAATCCCCCGCGTTGCCGTGCGAAATTTTAATTGTTTCATAAACGTTGTACCTTACGAATCCTGATTAACTATAAGTATATCCGAAAATATATATAAGAATTAACTGCGTGTTTATTTATTGATTATTTTTCAGCAATATTTTTTTACAATTTATGCTGCCGTTTACACTATAATCTATACCATTAACATAAGTTAGATCTGCTTATATTGTCCGACAAAGTGACCTGATAATTCATAATTGCAGCATCGAGGAACAGTGTAGAATAGCGACTGGATCGGTAAAATCTACTGATCCGCAGGTCAGCACTACTTGAGAATTGGTACTGGTAACCCTCAATGATAGTCATATTTAGTTGCCTATAATTGTAACATTTACTGAAGTGTCGTGTTGTCCATATACGCACTTGGGAGATCAGTAGATTTAACTTGCTTTTCAGTAATATATAAGGTTCTTTTTTCTGCATGTGGGCATTCTTTCTCAAATGTACCCACTCAATCAAAAACGTTGCTCATCTAAGTTGAACATGGGAAAATCGAAAACTGTTTGCTATCGGATAGTAGTCTATGTGAGAGCAGCGGCGTAGCCAGGAATTTTTTTCGGGGGGGGCTGACCTTAGGGAAGTAGGGCAAATAAGGGTATCCGAAAAATAAAATTGCTTAATATTGAAGTTAACAAAGATAATTGTTTAAACAATTTAATATTGTTTTTAATACTATTCTCTTTGAAGAATGTTAGAAAGTTGCACTTTTTTCTGAAATTTTTCACTTTTTGTCTATTTTTCACTTAGAGTGTGGTAATAATTGATGAAATTCAACAAACATAATTGTTAAAAAAAATTATTATTAGTTACAACTATCTTCTATAGTAATGCTATGTAATTGCGGTTTTTTCAGAAATTTTTCACGTTTTGTCAACTTTTCACTTAGAGCGAGGTAATAATCATAGCAATTCAACAAACATATTTTTTTAAAGAAATTATTATTGTTTATAACTATCTTCTTCTATATTAATGCTAGATATCTGCGGGTTTTTTTCTAAAAAATTTCACTTTTTGTCAATTTTTCACTTAGAGCGAGGTATGAATTAATGAAATTTAACAAACATAATTGTTTAATTAAATTATTATTGTTTATAACTATATTCTCCTATAATAATGCTAGATAGTTGTGGTTTTTTCTAAAAAATTTAACTTCTTGTCCACTTTATACTTAGGAGACAATAATAATTGCAAGTTAATAATCATAATTGTTTAAACACTTATCATGGTTTATAACTATCGTCTCATAATTTTTCAGCTTTTCTTTCCCTTTTTAGTTAGGAACAAATGTGGGCGTCCGCATGAAAATTATCCTTATGGCCGATATGGACTTACATACAGAATCATATAACCGGATAAGCTCCCGGCATTTTAAGCCCAAGACGAACCCTTTAGGTTTAAAAACGTGTCGCCGGGGCATTTTGGAAATTGTAACATCGAAAAACCGCTTTTCGAGAAAAACGCATTTAATGTTGGCGAGAACCATAAGCGCACATGTTACAATTTTTCTTTGAAAATGAAATATACCCATTTCCGCTTGCTTTCAGGACATACATATAGTGTAAAAAATGCAGTATAGGTATTAGTATTATTCGCCACTTAAATAAAAAAATAATAATCTTGACCCTGACTTAGAAAATTTGTCATGCGGACGCCCACAAATAATAAATAATAATATTAATTTAAACAAAAAGTATCTCAAGGAAAATTTATATTTAATATGATATATGTGTAGAAAATTTGAAGAATGTTTCAAATATCTATTTTATTTCAGACAAATATAATAACAAAAAAGAAAGAGATTGTTTAAGAAATGATTCTCTCTATATTGTTTATTTATTATATGTTCATAACTAAAAAGACAAAGTAAAGTTAAAATTTTTTAAAATAAACCGCAACTTTCTAATTATCTAAGAGAACACAGTTATAATCAATAATAAACTGTTAAAACAATTATGTTTATTAACTTGCATTAGTTATTATCTCATAAAGTAAAAAGTTGACAAAAATTAATTATTAAGTCACTCGAAGCGAAAAGTGAATAAAAATTGGAATATTTCAGAAAAGACCGCAAATTTCTGGCATTATTGAAATAAAATATTATTAAAAATAATAATAAATTGTTTAAACAATTATGTTTGTTAACTTGAATTAATTATTATCTGACTCCAATTGAAAATTCGATCAGTAGTGAAAAATTTCAGAAAAAACTGTAACTTCCTATCATTATTCTGAG